>OMNZ01025088.1:0-20679 GCA_900303255.1 Lesueurigobius sanzi | reverse complement strand
ATCCATTTTTCGAACTCTCAAAGGGTCAAAATGAACCATATGGAGTTATTCAGCCGTTGGGTTTTTGGTACTAGTTTGTAATATAGTTTGAAATAACCGTGTTGACAGTAGCCTCTTTTGTGCTTGCATTTTCTGTTTTGCACATGCAGCCTTATTTTAAAGCCTTAAAATATCATGACCTGTGTGCTGTACTGTAAATCTTATTTTGGAATCGGCGTGACCCATCGTGACCCTGTATAATTTAGCAGATAATGTTACCAACGCATGTTTTCACAAGTGTCTCCATGTGGAAATCTTACACCATTTTATCTCTGCTTTCTCCTACTTTTATTATGGAACAGTATAGATTAGAGTTTATTTACTCTTCTCCATAGATTACCTTATCTGCTCATAATATGTTACGCTTTGACAGGACTAAATCTCCCCCCGTTTAAAGCGATGTAAATCAACACATTTGCCCGATCCCCAAGATGTGGGAATCAGCGTTTTTAGAGCATTTTGGGAAGAATGCAACCTACTTTATGGAAGGAGACAGGGTCAACCGGTGAGATTTGGTTACATTAGCGGAGGTGTGCGCTCCCTCAGTGGTTGCGGTATGGGCCAGGTCGCGAATATTAACGTGCATTAGTCAGTACAAAGGGCCGCACCGGCACTGGTAATGGTACGGAGGTGGGGAAGGTCAAACCCTCCTCTGGGGCCTCACGGAAACGTTAGCAGCTGGGATTGTGGGCAAAAGGAGGAGAAAGCGCTTGTCTCAGATCAGGACGAGGAGCTTAATGAGGATGGATGGGTGTTTTGCAGAAAGTGTCCTTCAAGGAAGAAAGTTTAATTTTTTCGCTCACCTTGAAGACAGGCCGGCGTAGTATGACCATGCCGATCACATTTTGGTGCAAAGCTTGAAAGGTAAAACGTTTCATTGCCATACAAGGGCAAACATCATTAAAATGCATGTATAATTGACATGTTTATGCGAAACTCTGCACGTGAACAGGGAAGAATATTTAGAGATATCATTTTGAAACTTATGCTGTGGATCATTTACATAAATATGAGGAAAAAATGTATTGCAAGTTTTCTGTCATTTTAGGTTTTCATAATAAAGCAGTTTATGTGTCAAAATTGTCTAAATTTACTATATTTTTGATCATGAAATGTAAATAAGGGATAGAGGCAGATTTATATGTATGGTCTACTCTAGTTTGGGGCTGTCACTAACGATTATTTAGGTAAAAATAAATTAATCGGTTGGCGGCAAAAGGTGCATGGAAAGTGTAACTTTAAAAAAACTATTTACCACATGAAGCTAAAGTGATGCCGTTTGAGGACGTGTTGATAGAGTAAACTTAAACGTATTGTATGTAGGATGCTCTTTGACAAGTTTCACATGTCATTCTCTGGCCAGAGAACCTCTGTGAGCACCAGGTTTCTCTCATTGAGGTGCTCCACTGACAGACTTAAGAACTCGTTTGTCCCTCGTGCCATCAGGCTGTATAATGCAGCCACTTCAGGGAGGAGCAGAAGATGAGAGCTAGAACAGGCTGAACATTAGTCTTGGATGCCTTAACGCCCACTTCATTTTAGTGTTGTATTTATTTATTGCTTTTGTGTATATTTTTAATGTGTCTCTTTTATCTGATCTGATTTTATCTGAGTCTGTGTGAATGTGAGCAACAGACTGCACATAATTTCCCTCGGGATCACTAAAGTATTTATCTATCTATCTATTTATCTATTCCTCATTTGAAAGCTAAGAACCTCTAAAATTCAGTTTGGGATTGTGAAAGTGAGAGAGCGAGAGAGTGTTCTTTCTGCTCTGATTAGATTGTGGTCCGAGATTTATCTCATATTTGGATCAATCAGTGCTAAAATTTAGCAAAAAGAAAAACAAAACCATAAAACACAATTTTGTTGTAAGTCTTACGCCTCATTTACATACAGTACGTTATGGCCACATCCCGTTTTATGCACGTCTGCCTTAACAATAGAATGTAATGTATGTTAATGTAAAATGGATGTTTACACCATTGCGTCACGTCTGCGGCTCCACTGCAAGAAAACGCAGCGGTTCTATTTTGTACGGATCCCACAAGCGTCATCAATGCTTTTTTTCACAGTACAGCGCTTTGTTTATCATCATAATGAGCCATGTGCCAGGGGAAACGTGGGATTATTACCGTCGTCTCTTCCTAGTCCTTTTCTGCAGCTCCAGAAGTAGCAGAGCAGCGAAGGCTTTTCGTCTGCTTACTGCAGGCACTAGTAAAATAAACACAAAATTGTTTAAAATATTTTCTTTCCTCCTTCATGTCCCCTGGCGGGCTCCGTATAGCATGAGCATCTGTTAGCGTTAGCACGTAAAACATCACGTAACTCTAGTAGCGACATTGTTGCAATGCACGTAGCCTATGCATTACTTGCCATTTAGCACATAAAACATCACGTAGCTATGTCACAATTAAGTTTATTTTAGAGTAGACTACTTACCCATGATGCACAACAAATACAGGTGCAGAAAACAGTAACAGTCAAATTTCCAGCCGCGATGTAACGTGTGTTGACTCGCCGGTTTCTCCTGTGACTGTTGCGAACATACGTGTAGCTGAACATACGTCACGTGATGCTTCACAGGTAAATAAAAAAAAACGCTTGCCATCGTTTCAACATTAAGTTAAATGTTCGGGTATTGAAATAAATAATGTATAGGAGCATATTTTATTGCATTATATTATTTACACTATCACACAATACAAGACGCAATGCACTCTGTGTAAACTACAGTGGTCATTTTGACGTGCGTAAAACGGGACGTGGCCATAACGTACTGTATGTAAATGAGGCGTTATACTCTTTCTGAGACTGTGTATCTCAGAAACGATTAATTGATGTTTCTAGGGCTGTCCCCGACTAAAGATTTTCTTGGTCGACTAAAAACATGCCTCGAACAGCGATTAGTCGACTAAAAGACAGCGTGGCCAGATGTTGGAATTTTTTCTTTTTTACTTTTTTTTTTACAATTTTTATTTATTAGCCTATTTATAATCAAAATGATTATATTATTATTGCTGTTGTTGATATTATTATGAATGTAAACTGAGTTCAAACATTTTATACGTTTTTAAATATTTTATTATAACACTTATTGATTGGGCATGATCACGTGATTCCCACTCAGCCTTTATTGTTTGCGGGGCGCCTGGTTATAGCCAGACAAATGACCTGTTACTGGACATTATGCCGAAAAGATCGAGGTTAAACCTGCAGGAATAATCCATGTGTCTTCGCTGACGAACATCACTTGCTGCAGCGCGACACGTACAGGATTTCAGTCTCGCTCCTGAACACACCTCTCTGCCCGCCCTGCACACCTGCTGCACCTGACAGTTTCCTGCCCGCTCCTTCCCCGCTGCCGTGGGTCACACATTTAGGATGTCGTTTTTGAATAAGATAGTTATTAGTGAATGAATCTGTAAAAAATGTTATGGAAATTACCATCATGTGCATAACGCGGATACCAAACATGTCAACATTTGTGAATGGATACAATGTTGTAGTGACTTACTTATAAAGTCTGATCCGCAACTCAACAAGCAATCATAATAAACTGTTGTGAACTTACTACTGCCTTCCACAGAGTTGTCCGCACACAACACGCATGCCCCTCAAGGTCTGGGGATACATACTTTTGTCAAAAGCAAGTAATTGTATACCAATTCAACGGCGTACCACATAAAAGACTTTGTTATTCCAGCTCGGAGTTAAGCATTTTTCACAATTTTCTCCACTGGAGCAAGTATAATTGTTTTGTATTTCCTCCAAGGGCAAAAAACATACTTTTTTTGTTTTCTCTCACCTTGACAGCATTCACATTCACACCCACCATTTGTGCTGATCACATATTAGGATAAAGCTTATGAACACAACGGGTAATATGTTAAGTTGTCTGGCACAGCTGTTTAATGTCGTACACTCCAATTATTCAAATCGAGCGGTCCATAAAGGCAGCGGTGTAATGCGGACGTTATTTATCGAGGTGTTTGGGGTTGTCTATCTAATATGAGGGCCACCAAAGGAAACTTCGGCCCATCTGCTTGTTTAATTCTGTGCATGGTCTATTACGCTTTCAGGAAATTAAAACAAAGCTTGCAGTGCCAAAGGCTGTGTGCTACTTTTGCGGCAAACAGCTCATTTCTCATGTCTGGCTGTTTCATGTTTCGGAGCCTGTGCTCAACTCGAGTGTCTGTAGATGGGGAAGTGTACATGAGTGTTTGTATGTTGGATGTTTGTACACAAGCGAAGGGGGCTGTACTGCCTTCTCCAACCACATGCTGACAGCAGCCCATGAAGTGTGGGTAAACAGAGAGCCAGGCCTCATTATCACTTGTGTGTACTATGGGATTTACTGCACATGGTCCCGGAGCCTCCTGCTGTTCTCAGAGTCCGCGACAGGTTTGTGTGAGCAGTGGGCATCAGCAGACCACCAAAGACTGGCCAAGTCTCAAACGGAACAGTGTGGCAGCTCTGTGACAAAGTGATACACCTGCCTCATAGTTAGTTTCAGAGTGATGTTAAAGATCCTATAGTGCCTTTTCCAAAAAGGCTGAACATGGATTTGCACTTGCATTTGTATCTAACTTTTTAAAACTTCAAGGGGAGGTTTTATGCAACATATTTTTTTAGCTTTTAAGATAAGATAAGATAAGATAGTTCTTTATTGATCTCACGACGGAGAAATTCACTTTTAAGCAATGTGCCCTCATCAAAAACTTGCTGTTGTGTCTGCAATTAACTGATTTTATATTTTTATTTTATGTGTATTTGTGTGGCTGGGATGTGTGAGCAAGCCAAAGACACATTTCTGCCATGCATTGCGCTTGGTAAACATGTTTTTTCTATTCTATTCTAACAAAGTTGGAGCTGTGTTTCGGTCTCTCTCGCTTGTTTGGTTCATCTTTCCCCAGTGGCTATATTTAGCACCGCTTGTTGATGTGTATGTGGTTGAGGCGCTAGATAACTAGATAAACAAATAACTTCAGGATAGTTCGGGCCTGTTGTGTAGTTGACTGCCATGTTAGACGCACAATCTACAAGGGACATATAGAGAAAGAGCTGTGTTTTCATTGTTTTGTGGCCCTGAAAAATGGTGGCACAAAAATCCCCATAATGCATTAGACTGTGATGTCAGTTCCAACACTCTATACAGTGTCATGCTGTCATGTTATCCCACGAGAATGGAATTCCCATTCATTCCACCACTTTTATCAAGCCCATTTACAAATCCACTTTCAATCCACCTGGTGCTGTGTTCTCCAACGTTTTAGTGCATCCATAAACTTTGCTCTATAGGTCACTTCACAGAGTTGACGCACCGCTGTCTGCTTGATGTTGATATAATCCCACATCTTTTTTTCCTCCCATAGCACACACTCGCGCGCCCGTCTGATCATTGTTTTTCTTTCGCCTCGGCTTTTACGGCATGTGTAACACAGCCACAAACTTTTACCACCTTCTATGAGTGGCTCTCGCTTCAGCGTGCGTCCCTCTCATTAGCGCGCGGCGCGGGGAAACGAGGATTCCGTAAAAATACACAGCGTCATTAAAACACTGTAAATTGCGCCGCTTGGAATGGCATCAGAGCCCCGTAAAACAGCTGGAGGAGTGCCAGGGAACCTCTTTAATTTACCCAGCTGCCGGTGTGGGCATCTGCAACAAATCACCTCCGCCACAGGTCTAATTTGTAAAAGACAACATTGTAAAACATGTAGTGGGCATAAAACATCCATTGTGTACACAGACACATATAGAGAACATTATACACACTGATGCTGCCAGAACATTATGACCTATGACAGCTGAAGAGAATGTATTCACAATCGCTTTGGCTAGAAACTTGTAACTAAGAGGCGGCAGTGGTTCAGTGGTCGAGGCTTCGTCCACAAACGCAAAGGTTGGCATCATCTTCAACCGATGGATTCAGTTGGTGTGTCCTGGGGAAAAGCACTGCCTCAATGTCTGCGAGAATGTGGCTACGTGTGATTGTTGTCAAAACATGTATTTTGGCTAAGGCTGCATCGCCAAATTATTGCAAAATATTATTGGAAATTCACTTATCTGACTGAGATTCATACATTGGCCCTCATTTATCAAAGTTGTGCAGAGAATGGTGTATATTGTGGGTGTATTTTGAGTATACGTTGAAGTCCACATGGCATTTATGAACCTTGTGTGTACGGCTTTGATCTCGCCGTACGCACAAGGTGCTGATGATAAATGCAGCGGGGAAAGCATTTGAATAAAACACTCTCAAATATTCATGTATCAGGAGGCTTCACTTAACATTTCTCAAACCAGGAAATAATGAATAATTGCATTTAACGCCATTAACATTAGGCTCTTCAGGAAGATTATGAAATATAAAAAAAAAACGATTGAAAACTAACCCACATTAACTTTAGGCTAAGTTTTGCATTTGCTATATTTGGTTTACTTTGACTATTAAAAGATTTTTTTATTAAATAAAAGGCGACTAAAAAGTTTGCCACAAATAAAAAATGACCAGAAAATGTGTTTAGTGCCTGAAAAAGTGTGAATATAGGCTAAAGCAGTAAAGCTGCAGTCGGACCAGAGATCCAATCTAGACTCGAGTCTGGACCAGCGCGGCGCCTGCAGCACCTATGTGCAGGAGGCGGGTGGTCCGCAGCAGCTCCGCAGTCTGTGGAGAGGAGCCAGGGGTGCGTGATGGACTTGGACCTGAACCGGGACGAGCTTTTCTTCCCCTGGCGAGACGACAGCGACGTACGTGCTGCTCAAACCTGGTCCTGGACCCGAAACGGCAAATCAGAACAGGACCGTATACTGTGGTACTATTGCGGGATTTGTTTTATCCGTGGGCCTCTCGTGGAACACGCTCCCCACAGTCTACTCCAGCAGGACGTGGACCTCGCTGAGAACCAGGTGAGTCGCGGTGATAAATGTGCCCAACGTGAACATCGCTGTGCCACCGGCTGCTACTGCAGCTGACCAGGTTATATGTCCCCGGTGTGGGCTGATCCTAGTTTTAAACCCGCCTTGGCACCAAAAATAGTTATATGTACTATGGCTAGAGATGCACCGATCCAGGTTTTTTGCTTCCGATATCGATACTTGGGTAGTAGTTTTGAGATATTTGTTGTTTATGTAAAGAAACTGTTTTGCAGTGAGTGAAAAAGTGACAGATCCTTGTTATATTAATTTGGAGAACTTACGACATAAGATGAACTGATCATAAACGCATTACAAATGTTTTTTTCCCTCACAAATAAGTTTAATCAGTAATTTTCGAACTAAAATACAAACATCTTCATATCGTCTTCATATCGAGTAGGCAATATTATTTCACTACTTTAGGTGTGAGCTTCTGCCTCAGTCTTGATTGGTTAGGCGGACTGTAAATCTAGTTATATAACTGAATTATCCAGGTTAAGAGCTTTCAAATGGCATGCAGCAAGTCCATATTCACTTAGATTAAGTTAGTGTTAGTTAGTTAGTTAGGGGCGACAGTGGCGCAGGTGGTAGAGCGGGTGGTCTCATGATCGGTGGTCGGGAGTTCGAATCCCGGCTCCTGCAGGTGCAGATGTGGGCAGCCTCACTTCTGTCAGTCTGCCCCAGGGGAAACTGTGGCTACAATAGTAGCTTACCACCATCAGCCTGGAGTGAATGAGCCCCCCTCCCTTTCATGTGTGAAGCGCTTTGGGTGTGACTATGTCATATGAAAAACGCTATACAAATAACATTCCCTTTCCCTAGTGAAGGTATCGGATATTTGGAATCGATTCCGAATATTGCATTTTTTGCAGTATCAGCTCCGATATCCGATACCAGTATCGGCTCGGTGCATCCCAAACTATGGCCACATGTTGATAAAAGCCAGTTTTTCAGTGATGATTTGATGTTCAGATGAAATGGTGTATATACTACACACCAGCTCCTGACTCTGTGTAGGATTTGAGCGCACCGTACGCCCACGTTGATATTGATAAATGCCAAACAGGTGGTGACTCTTTTCATACACCTCATTTACACCCTGATTATGCCGTACGCAGCTTTGATAAAAGAGGGCCATTGTAAAACAAATTTAAATGTGGACAAATTTTGTTTTAAATGTAATATTCCTCCTTTGGTTATGGGATATTGCAGCTTTTTCTTCTTTTGTAGAGAGAGAATGAGCTCAATGCTTGAGATTATAAAGCAAATGTGAGTGCCAAAGTACCACATTATTTTTAATGACCGTTTGGCCTCGAATTTAACATGTTGGAGAGAATGGGAAATGGAAGAGTTTAGATCAGTGCTGGCAATTGGGGCCATAGAGGCGCAGGTGGTAGAGCTGGTCGTCTCATGACACAGGGTTAAGTCGCGGGTTCTAATCCCGGCACCCAGAAGTGCACACTACCGTAACTTGTGTCCTTGGGCAAGACACTTCACCAGTGTTTTGAGTGCCTACTGTCACGATGAATCGCTGTCCATTAAAATTGAATTGTTATATTGTTACTAGCCCTACATAAAGCTAAAAGTATTTGCTCACATTTAAGGTGATA
Source organism: Lesueurigobius sanzi (assembly GCA_900303255.1). Lineage (NCBI taxonomy): Eukaryota > Metazoa > Chordata > Actinopteri > Gobiiformes > Gobiidae > Lesueurigobius > Lesueurigobius sanzi. Next base: position 12,112 of record OMNZ01025088.1, on the reverse strand, counting down.
CAGTGTGTGGTCAAAACGTATGTAATTAATTTATGATTAATCAGTTAATTATCTTTTGATTATTCCAGAGTTATAGCGTTTAACCTTTGTCAGCCTTTGGTTACGTGAAGCCGTTTATTGTCAATATTGTTTATGCTTTTGAACTAGAAACTAGCCAAATGTCCCTGATCAATAGTTTACTCATTGTGCATCTTGAAACAAACATACATTATTTCAGAGTCCAATTTTGTCAGAGAGTCCTGTATTTCAGCTGAAGTTAGTTTTTTGATCCTGAACAATTCTCCTGGCAGTTGTTGAAGGTCATGTAAACGTTAGATCAGGGACATTTGAGTAGTTTCTGTTTCATTATGATTTCAAAAGAGTAAACTCACTTCTTTGACAATAAATGGCTTTGCACAACCACTAACCATGAGTGGAAATGAAAATGGATGGAAGATTAAAAGGGTATGGAAACTTTTGAGCACAACTGCTAAGTGCCTACTGGTGTGTGAACTCTAGGTATAAAAACTAGTTGGATAAATTTAACCGAATTGTAAAACAGAAGTGTCCAGAAGAGAACCAAACAGGATGAATGCGTGATTATAAAGTCGAAACTTAGACCTCTTGGTGATGAACTCATTACATTACTGAGTCTGACAGCATTAACAAAAGCTAGTGCTAAGTGTAAAAGAGCAGAAATTTCTCATGAGCAAAGCTGAGAACTCGCTAAACCCAAATTATTTTACTTGGAACACTGAGGTGCTTTGAGAATACTTCAGTGTCTGCTCCTGTCATAAATTCTCACCTACTTTGGTTCCTCACATGCAGCGTGAGATGTTTCGAGAGAGGGAAGGTATTTCGGAAAGCTACTTCTTAATGGGAAAATAATGTCGGTAAGATTTCCAAGTGGAACAAAAGACCAGCCCGAAGACAGTAGTCCTCTCGACGGTATTATAAACTGTTTTCCTGCATGCTTCTACACTCGTTCATCCAGCTCTCCAACTTTTTTTCAACAAGACGGTAAAAAAAAAGAAAGAAAATGAGGCAGATTGGATAACAATAAGGTTTTGATTTTGTTTTGGAAAGAAAGGTGACTACATTTTACACATGAGACCAGGAATCCCACTTTTTCATTCTGCTGATTGCCAGATAGGTGCGGTCCTGACATTTTGATCTTGTTATAGGTGACCACTAAAAAGTAAAGGCAATAGGATCACCAAAGTGTTCAAGGACACCAGCCCATTCTACAAAGTGCCTTACAATTTCACCACTTTACCGTGTGATTGGATGTTTATAGGATTTAATACAAAACCGTCATTGTGTGCAACTTTGACTTTATTAAAACAGTACTTAATAAAATGTGTCTTTTATACTGTTGTTAGATTTCTTGGCTCTGAAAGGTACACATGTGTTGCTAAGCAGACTTCATAAAAAGCTCCAACTTTATGCAAGATGTGTTAACGGCTTTCCTATAACCTTGGAGCCAATACGCTGCATTTTTCAATTTCAGCTCTCTGTTATTTCAGTCTCATGATGTAACGCACACTGTAAATATTTTATGTTGTAGGTATTTTAAGTAAGTGAGATGTTGGGTTTCATTTCAACAATATGGTCAGAATATCAGTTGTACAAACCATCGGCCAAAATTTTTGGCGCACTACCAAGATGATCCGCAGAAGCAGTAGCATAAGTGGCTCGGTTGACAGTTCTATCCCCACCATTGTATTCTTTATCATGAGCTTTATTTATATAGGGCCGTTCACAGACCGTCACAAAGGGACAATTTTACTTTCACTCTATACACGGTGGTGGTAAGCTACATGTAGCTACAGCTGACCGACAGAAGCGCAGCTGCACCCCTCGGACATCATTCGTCCAGGCCTATTAACATGTTTTTCGTGGTAGGAGTGAGTCATTGGTGATAGTCGTAAATTCAAACTTGGAAAACTGGCCGCTGCTCTCCACACAACGCTTCTCCGGCCACTCCTCTCAATCATCCAATCATCTCCATTCTAGCCGCACCTCCACGTCGGCCTATCCCCGAAGCAGCTCGTCCCTGCTCTAGCCTCACCATCACCCGGGACTCCCCTTATAAGTCCATTCATTCATCACCTCGTCCGTTTCCAGCTGTGCTGCGACCGTCCTCCGCCTCTCCACCACCTGGTCTCACCTTTTGGCTCGTCGTCCATGGCTCGCTCCTTCTTTACCACCACCAGTGTCCGGATCTCGGGGGGGAAGACTTCTCCTACATGTATTCATCACGCTCATGTAGGTCTGACCGCCAAATACGATCATGTCAAATAAAAGTCCACTTTGCCACTTTGTCTTTTCAGGTTGAATTACAGTTTTTCTCAGTCGCTTTGGCGCATTACTCAGATCAGAACTAACTGTTCAATCTGCAAATGATTCAGTTGTGTTTTCACATCACAAAGTCATTTTGTTGTTGCATTTTGCAGATAGCAAATGCTTAGGTACATAGTTTCAAATGCTTTTGTACAATTTGCTGGCGTATTTACACTTACTCTCAAGAAAATAGTCAAACCCATAAAAACATATACATATTGCTTCACTGTTTTAGACAGTCACCAAAATGGTTAAACCTATTGTCATAATACTTTAATCATGGTATTTTCCACACTCATGGCACAAGAGTTTTACCAGATCAGTCTGAATGAAAACTGTTATAAATACATTGGAAAATTATACAGAACAAAGTAATGAAGTGATTGCAATCCTGCTCCAGACAGAAACAATTCTGAATCACAAGTCTCTCAGTTTGTGCAGGAGAAAAAGCCCACGACCAGTTGAACCATTTTGATGGTGATGTTGAAAACGCTGCACTAAGGCGTCTGTATTCTGGAGGCTCTGATATTTTCAGAGAGAGAAATGGATTAACTGACCATTTTGAGCAGGTTTCTTGAATTTGCAATTACGACTGTTACGAACAGTTTTGAGAAATGTACTACAAATGTTGAAAATATAAATTCTGATCTGAGAAATGTGCCAAAGCAACTTGGAAAAAACTGTAATAAAAGGTCAGGACAACTACTAGGATTGTTTTTTATATTAGTAGACATACAGTATACAGTATATTATACTAAGACATATGAGAATAAAAGAAATTATGCTTAAGAGGAGACACTACACTTTTAAAATGTTCAGGTTTCTGGCCAATTTTTTTTGTTAACATATAAACTTTAACCTGGACACAAATCCATTGCCTCATCTTTCACAATAAGGTATTTAATTATTGCACTGAGTCAACGTTTCTCCATAGAATAAAATTGTAAAATCAAAGGCCGGTTTCTCAAAATGCCTTTTTCTCACATTGGAGGAAACAAATTTCCATTTATGTAGCACCAACACTTTTTCAGAGGGATTTTTCTTAGCGTGATTACTGAGATTTGAACTCCAAAAACCAGGTGAAATTTGCTCATCACTAGCTTGTTCATAAACTAAACATGTATCCAAGGTCCCCGCTGAGAAAAAAAGAAAGTTTTGAATTGTTATCTCCAATTGTAATCTGGCTTGAAGTCAGAATCTGAGTTCCACCACCTCACAACAGAACTCCAAAAAAGTTCTGCTTTTAGGCCAGTTGTGAGACAAACATTTTGGTGAGGATTCTGATTTGTCCCAACACTTTGATTGCCTTTGCGGAGGTCTGTGGCCGTCATTGTGTGGTGAGATATGTCATTTAGCCCGTCCACAACGAGGCAAATCATTTTCAACCTCTCTGCGACACAGACAGCATCATGCACTTTCAAGTCGACATCTCCAAACCATATCCTTCTTTCTGTCTCCGCAGACATTGTCCCGTGGTGAACAGGGCCCGTCTCATCCGCCCCCACAGTCCCGGGGCATCGAGCCAGTGCGGACTGTCTGCTTTGATGCGGTGACTATAAAACATCGGCATCAAATGGACTTGAACCAACAGGATGCCGCTTCTCTCCACTGAAAGTCTTAATAAGGAACATTTACGCACTCGTTACAAATTACAGCCGCGTGCGCTTGGGAGATGTGACGGTTTTCAACACATTTGGAGGTTCCGAGGCTTGTGAAATATGGCTGTTTGCATAGTATAGGCTGCAGCGCCGAGGAATGCGAGCGCAGATCACTGTCAAATAATGTTACACGTCTGATAATAAGAAGCAAGAGCCGGCATGGAAATAGAAATGAATTATTCTCTAAAATGTGCGGCTTTTGACTTTAGTTCAAATCCCAGAGCGTGCAAAGTCGCTGGGGTGATGGAATCAGTCAACCTTCTCACATATTTCGGTGAACCCTCTGTGAATATAATTGATTTAAGTATGAAAAGTCTATGATTGATGTTTCTGATTGCCTGCTGAGATTTCCCCATCCCCATTAAAGAAACTAAGTAAGACAAATTAACCACATACGGAGTCAGGATTGTTTGTTTTGGTTTTTTTGGGGTTTTTTTCGACAAAAAATGATCTTCCGTGCTCATAGTAGCAGTGCTCTTCTTTACTTTGTGATCATCTCTCCTTCAGGCCGTGGGTGTTTTATTAAATATCTGGTATTTCTATATTACGGACATTCTTGAAAAAACAGTTCAGGGCAATACAACATAATCCAATTTGCAGGCTCAGACCTGTCAGTCTTCTCCTGGGCTGAAATTGTAAAGGCACTAAAAGCATCCAGACTGATCTATTATTGTTGTTATTAGTAAAATGTAAAAACTACATCTTTTGTGTTTGTAAATTTCTTTAGGCTAAGAAAACCTTGACAACATATGGTCATTTTGGCAGATTTTTACACAGGAATTACTATTGCAACAAAACACCTGTCTCACGATGGTCTAACCCAGCTCACGTTCCTTATTAGTGGATGAACAATCCGACGCTTGGTGAATTGTGCGTCAGAGCGATAGGAAGAGCCGACATCGAAGGCTCAAAAAGCGACATCGGTATGAACGCTTGGCCACCACAAGCCAGTTCCTTTACCAGCTGTGACTTTCGTGGGCAATGGTTGTGAAGCGTCTTAAGAGTAATGGGCAGATCCGGCCCAGCCTAATAAGCAGAGTATGCAGCTGCTTAGGGCCCCTAGACAACCAGGGCCCCCCCAATAGTGCATACATTTGTACTACAGGTGTTGTGTGCCTCATAAATTTCCCTCAAATGTTTCCTCTAGAAATAACCAAAAAAATCTTTAAGTTAATAAGTTGGCCATTGATTTGAGGAACTAATTCAAAGAATTCTGCCAGTGGGGTAAATTTATATTGTTTTTATCAAATTTCCAGTGTGATTACATATTTCTTTCTTAATTTAAGAGTAAAAACTTACCCCACGGGCACAATTCTTGAAACAAATTTCTCAAATCAGACAATTTGACTAATTTCTTGTTTTCTTTTTGCAGTATAATCTGCTTTCTTTTACAAACAGTCTGGTTAAAAGGTGGATGCTTGGGCCGGCCCTGATAATGGGCGAGGAAGACGCTTCTCTTTGGTCCTCATGGCAGGGTGCTGACATCGCTGCGATTCCACCCCCTAGTGGCTACGGGCGACTCCAGAAAGAACTCTGGAAATGGAAATCCTAAAGTTGTCCAAAACAACTTAAAAGCCTGGCTCCAAATATATATATTTTTTAAAGCTGATGTTTCCTTCTGTGGCAATACTGAGGGGTGTATCATATTCTAACCACGCAGGTTTTTGTTCTGTCCATTTTTAAAGTTTGAGCTTTTTGCTTTGATTGACATGTCCCAGAGCCTCATGGGGGCTCGCTGCTGCTCTGCGGGAGCTTCCCACATGGTTGCCCTTTTTAGGAACTTGCTCTGTAGGAGGAGATGGATTCTCTCTCGAGTTGGGTCGGGAGGGGCGGTCTGCTGTGAAAACTTGAGATTTCATGCCAAAAATTAAGTTTAGGAACAGGAGTGACAAAAAGTGTCCATCAATTGCATGTCTATATGCTTAGGACACAACAGCTCCTTGGCAAGATTTTATCCACCAACTCTGATTGAAAGAGGAGCATGTATCGGGAACACCACAAATCCCCCTTTATAATATCCAAAAAATAGAATTTGTAATGTTGTACCTTCAAGGCACATCCTTATGACATCATGCGGTTTATTCTCAACGGGGATATCCCAAGACAGAAGAAAGCCAAAAAAGATATATCTAATGGTCTTTCCTTAATCCTGCTTGCATTTTTTTGTCATGTGGCTTTCCTTCTCAAACACTGTGAGACACACTGCGACACATGCCGATTTGGTGCCTAGCCAGCGATTTCCATGGCGAGGAAGTCATGTGTAGTTTTTTTTTTTTTTTCTTTCTCTCTTCCGTCATGGCACTTCATTGTTTTGCAGAATGGACGGTCCTGTTGTGGCCCGTGATGCCGGCTCCCGAGGGCCCAGTGGTGAAATCGTAATACGGACCATCTGACACCTGTCAAAACAGCCCAGTTAGTTGAGCGTCAAACTCTGTCAGCTCATGGAGAAAAAACGCTCTGCCTCTCAATTTCCACTAAGTCCCAGTCTTTTTTCTTACCTCTCCTACTGCGGCGTTGCCTTCTCTTCCTTCTCATGTATCTGTTTCTCCTTTCTCACATCTTCATCACATAATTATGCCAAACCTCCCATTTACATTGGCCTTTTTACAGTTTATACATCGACTATAGTCGCTGATGTTTGGAATTCTTGTCCCAGACTATATGGTTGAAGTGCTATCGGATATGGACTGCCAGTAAAACAAACCATTCTAGGAGCCATTTCAATATGTTTTATTCACACAGACTTTGTATAACAATCTGAGGTTAGGATTGTGCCGTATGACGCAACTGTGGCACAGTGTGACAAAGTGGCATGTCAAGGTTATCACATATAAATGGAAAAGATCAAACTGCATTATAAATGAACGATATGTTGACAAAGAGCACCTTATTTTACGTTTATGCTGGACGCCCCATAAGGAACTATTATTTACTTTTATTAACCTTTGAAATGTTTGCGACTTTCGAATGTAAGTCCAGTTATTTTGTTTTCATTTTGCGATACTGACTTCAAGTAAAATAAGGACAGAAAGACATTTTAAAAGTAAACAATCTAGCTTCCTCCCCCTCCCCTCCTGATTGGACCTGAAAGCCCCTCCTCATTCCTGATCAGTGGTTTCGCTAGGGATAATTTTTCTTAGTCATTTTGAAGGACAGGGTTGTTAAAAAATCTGTTTGTTCATTAATTAATTCCTCATTATATACCTAGTATTATTTATGTAAGAAAACATAGATTACAGGATAAGTGGATGCAAATCTAAATATAATTTGTGAGCAGAATCATGGAACATGAATTTAGAAACTACATTGTGTTAAAACTTGTGTGTAAAACTCTCAAAAGATAACAATGGCTTGATTTTCAATCCTTTCAAAATGAAGGACAGCCTTCAACATTTTCTGTCAGAACTCAAAATATTCTGTCATTGACACAGAATTTTCAGTTAACGTAACCTTTGTTGAAATCTCCTTCTGTGGGATCCTGAACAGGAGGCCTTCGGAAAAAAAAATATAATTTTGTATACTTTACATAAAGATTCAGGCCCAGATGGTCAATTGTATTAATTCTATTCAATTTGTAAGACATTTAAACTTACAGACCACACTTTAACCACCTGGATGACAGAAATTATACATCATTTTAATACTTGGATCAGCAATTATAAATATCCAAATTTCAGACCCGACATAAACAAAACTCTTCAGAATAAATGCCTCCAAAAACTCTTTCTTTCTCCATGACTGACATTTCACCTTTAAAGTAGCTGCTAACGCTTTGCTAACTGACTGTTAAACAAAAAATTGTCTGCTGATTTATTTCCGTGTGATTCTCATTTGATCTGTCTGTATTACCAGCAGATCCAGTGGCAATGCCCTCCATACAGTGCAGGGAACATTTGGTTCTCCTCCGCCACAGAGGACACATGCTGTCATGGTCCGTGTCAGTTCAGCTCAATTAAATGATTATCTGGCCCTATCTGTTTACACGGGCCTTCACAGCGCTCAAGAAGAACCACATGACACTGGCCTGTGTGGTCCACTCTGGTGCGCACTTTTATTTATTATAAATCAAAAAACAGCAAATTGAATGTCAACATTTTCCGTGGACTTGTGCGTACGACCAACAAAATCCAACTGTTGGGAAGATAGAAGATGTACTGTACATAATGATACAGATACATATTGTGTTAGATACTTGAAAGAATATTATGCTGTCAGCTGGTGACAGCTTTATGAAAAGATGTTCAAGCAGAGTGTTGCTATTGTTACCAATGCATCACCTTTGAACGCCCTAGTAAGGTCCTTTACCCGATATTTTTTACTAGTTGTGGAATTAAATTTGTTTTGTCCTCCTGCCGTATGTTAAATATGCAGCGGTTTGTGAAAAAAAAACAGATTATAAAGTTGACTGTAAAGCATTTTATCAATTGTGTGCTTGCAGGCTGGTTTTTGTTTGCGTTACTGTGACAGTGATCCTGAAAAGTGACATACACTCATCTTTGTTAAGAATTGTGATGTTAGTAATGCGCTAGGAATACTTGGAATGAGTTTTGACTACAATTACAGTTTAAAATGTCACTCCATCTTTCATCTTTTGTAAATAAACTAACATCTTTAATAAGTCATAGGCTGTGTCCGAATGTTAACCCTCATAACTACTCATTCACTATATAGTCTCAAACTGAATAGACTATATAGTGGACTCATTTCGTTGGCGATTCGGACACATTTCTCCTCACTACACTACAGCAGCGGGTCCAAAATGTCAACAAGATGAGTGCACTACATCTGCTGTAAAGTTCACAAAACTCCGCTAATAATGGCTTTCTTTGACCAAGACCGAGCAAATTCGAGAGATAATGTATTATTTACTGATATATTTAAGTCAGATAAGTTTTACTCAACAATTTTACAATAAAGAAGAAAACGGCTTGGAGAAGAGAAGCTATCGATCTCAAGCTAAAGGTAAGCAGCTAACGTTAGCAACTTTTCCCTGTAGCGGGTTATATTTAAGGGGATTTATTCATAAATAATCCACACCATGCCACTAAAGCAGAGTTTTGGAGAGATTCATTCATCCGTGTTGAGTCAAGTCGCTGTCGGTTGTTTACATCTGATGCCCGGCCCGCAGTGCATTGTGGTCTATATCGGCCCGTTTAGTGACAATCGGTGCTCACTACTTTTCAAGATGCATTGTGGGAAATTTTGAGTGCACTACTTTAGTCTCTCTGGACATTCGGACGCGCCTACAAAATGGCGTGCCAACTATATAGTGCCCTATGTAGGGAATAGTGTGGACATTCGGACGCAGCCATAGTGAATATTGAAGGTCAGGATTAAATTCAATGTAATTTCAGCGACAAAATATACAAAAATCAACAAAAAATAAAAATTCTAATATTAAAATGTACACAAGATCCACAGCACATCGATTGCCACACCTTTCTTCTTGCACAATGGCTAACTCCATGTCCTTTCTTGATTTCCTGTCAAGTTCTCATCAACTTCCTGCTTAATTAGGCCCATACTCTCTTGCAGCTGAATGGATTACGACTATTTCCACGAAGCAAATTAAAAGTACTTTCAAGTACCGACTATGATACTGCACTGAGGAAATTGTGTAAAGAGGAATGTAAAACAAATCCCAACAGTTTCTTCCTCCACTTTTCTGATTTTATTGAAAACACACTCTGGGATAATCTCTCATATCCTGCCTATTAAAGTCGGTGCTGCAACTGCCACCAGAGAAACTGCGGCCAATTGTTTCCAGTCATTACAAGAAGTAATGAGTCTCAGACAGATCGTTCTGATGTCCTTACTGCCCTTTGAACAAGTGTCCTTTTTCAACGGTGACAGATGTAAAAATTACACTTCATATCCTCTATGTACTAATCTAAAAAATGCTTCCTCTTAAAGTTAAATCTCGAGTCTTGGGCTGCTGAAATGACAATAAAAGTCGACAATATATTCTATGACCTCGCTCGACTTTGGGCCAAATCCTGCTTCTGATTGGATTTTTCCATGGCATTGATCAGGAGCCACATGAGGCGTGCCGCGGAGCTTTCCTGCTTCTAATTCCCGTTTTGCCCCAAAGCTCCAGCTGCTGATGTCTGTGTGTTTACGTTGCTCTTCTTTCTCTTCTCCGGACCGTGCTAACAATCAACTGAAGAATACTTGTGGCTTAGCATGGCCGACATGTGCTGCCAGTTTGCCCATAAAGTCATCCAATAAAGCCTTTGTTAGGGAAGGACAGTTGCGCTCCGTACTCCCTCGTGTTGCGTTTACATCCTATTCCTTCTTTTATTTCTTTACTCGTAAAAAAGTCGTCCGGGGGGTTTGAAACGCAGCTCATTAATTAGGCTAAAAAGGAAAGGACAGCGGTGTAAAACAAAGAGAAACCCTGAGAGTAATTGGATTGTTTACAACGTGGAAAAAAGTAGAAACGCTGTGTTAAAATGAAGTAAAGACAGAGAGCAAATGACATGAATCTGTTTTAATGAGACCATTGCAACTCAAATAATTTACATTTTCTCTTTTATTGGCATTAAAATGCATAGTAACAAGAGTGTTTGAATGTAAAGCTGGTTTTCCTTTCACTTCAGCGTATCTGAAAGGCTCCAGTCTACGTAACAGACTGCTTTGTTGCCTTGCTCTAACTCACTAGAGATGTGTTACCACTCTTTCTTGTCATAAAATTGTCAATATGTCATGTGACACATTGATTTCCAGTTGCCTTTCTTTATTCCTTCCTTCCTTTCAACATTCAATACCGACTTTCAATGTGTGAGATCACTCCAAAGGCTTAGGACATGCTTTCTCTAAATCATGCTCCTTGTGTCTGTTCCAAGTGGCTGATGGATCACTTCTAGGCATTACAACGGAGATAAAATAAACAACACCCCTTATGAGGATTGGGTAATAATAAATATAACCCCAATCAAAGTTAATGATGTTCTATAAAAAGTATTTATTGACAGAGGAAGCGAGATGACTGTCATGACTGCAGTATTTAGAGAAGAGATAATGCATGAGACGCCTCGCTTGGTGGCATTTATCACCTTGCAAATGGCAGGAATGATAGGCCGTCAAAGATATGTTGCGGAGAACAATATTAAGCCGTCTACGTACAGTGCAGGGCGTGTGTCGTGAGCGCAAATGAGCCAACTTATGAACTGAAAGAAATAATTCATAGAAAAAAAGATATTATGTTTTAGCATTACTCAACTTCTGTATTATCAACAAAGGTTATTAACTGTCCAAGAAAGACATTATTTATTGGGATGTTTTCTATATCGGAGGCCACCCGTGAGAGACATTTATTGGCTTGGCACACCCTCAATAAATAAATTGCCTCTAAATTAGAAGTTTTGCAGAATAGGATAAAGCAACCCAAAGTGTTTACTATCATAACCCAAAGGTAGTGTATGTGGCAGTACTTTTATATGGAGTTTGTGTAGGTTCTCAGTCGTACAGGAGCTGTCCATGGGTCTCTTATGAGTAAACGGCAAAGGACCAAGGATACCCACAGTCTGATAGGGCTCTCTGCGCATGTTCTTCCTTCTGGTTTGCTCTTAAGAGACCCACAGCATGCTCAAGTCTTTAAGTTGATGACGATCTTTGGACTAAGATTGAAAGGTCCTACACTTCAACTACAGAGTACAGATGAAGACTGAAGCCTATGATTTTATATGGAGTGTTTAAAGAGGGATATTATGCAAAATAGATACATACATAGATATCTTTTAGAGCTTTTTACTCATGCATGTTTGAGTACTCTTTGAATCTTTCCTGGTGGCTATTTTTAGTACTGTAGCGGTAGCTCAGCTAAAGCGCCTCCTGTTCCGAGAAGAGTCTAGATGCAGCCGATGGAGAGTCACGTGGCTCCACACGACGTCACCTTCACAGGACAGCGCTAGCTTATCAAAGGCAAAACGATCCTTAACCGTAAGGCGTAAATAAAGGCGTCTTATCAATTTTTGCAGAAAAAAGTGGAGGTTTGTTTGTTTATTTGGTTGGGACAATGCATGGTAATTAACACACATGAGAACCATGCATGTAAACACGTTGTCCCACACTCGTACACACTCTCATTCATTCCAATCTACTGTACATATTTTTAGTGGTAGGGGAAACCG
>OMNZ01025085.1:0-11404 GCA_900303255.1 Lesueurigobius sanzi | reverse complement strand
TATTAAAAATAAATATATATATAATATATATATATATATATATATATACTGTATATATATATATATATATTTTTTTTTAATGTATTTTATCTTGAATTCATCTGGGGACCCCCAGCCTCGCGACCCCCCTTATCGTGTAACAACCATTGTTACACATTCCACCTTACACCTATTTAGATAATGTCCCACTTTTTCAACAAAGTTAGATTTACATAGACAATGACAAATTATCCACCAGTGTTTCCCAGTTTTCTGAGTTATTAAATTAATTGTGCCAAAATGAAGGCCTAAAATGTCACTGAAAAGCGTTTGTTTTTTCCAGTTGGCATTACATCTACATTTCTTGATCTTTGATGCCATGCATTCTACAAAAAAAAAACTAAATGTATTGTCCAAAGCACATTCTAAATTTTGTGCATTTTACTTTTTTTTGCCAATTTGTTGAATATCCAAATGTTGCTCCATCCCTTACAGAAACACTGACTCCACACAGGCAACAGGGAAACACCGGCTGCAACTAAATTATCAATGCGTCTAAACTGTTTTGCATTTCTGAAATAAATAATATGGCTTTGCGATCTTGAGCATACTGCAGCAGCAAATTGCACCCACACCAACTCTAACTGGCTTCTGCAGTGGAGTTGCACTAGGGATGTCCACTGGCCACTCTAGGCCATCTTTTACTTAGACATTGAAAGTAAGATGTTTATAACATTCTCTTTTGAGCTTGCATTTTTTTTGGCTTCTGGATTGACAATGAATTCTGGACACATGGCTTCTGTATTATCATTCAATCCAATAATAATTCATATGGCTTATTAATATAGACCAATGCCTGACCATTAAACCCTCCCTTTCTTGTATTCTATTTGCAACATTTGGTGTCAGTAAAAAGGATTACGCAATAATTTTTAGTGTGAAGGCATGACGGAGCGAGTGGTTTCTAAAAGTCAATGTCAAACTCAAAACTGGTGACGAGTGCACTAAATAATGCAATGTGTTAGAGCTAAATATACTGGTCGACTCGTGAGTGGTAAGAAATACAGTGGCACTCTGAGGATATGCTTCACACTATAGGGCTGCACAGCACATGACAAAAAATATTGTATATCGCAATATTAGATGATGAAATATCCATATCAAGAAGGTTTAGTGGCCATTGAATGCATATGCGACCCTCAAAAAAGGATAAAACTGAACTGAAATTATTGAAAATTTAGCTCAGAGACACTGTTACATGCTATTTCTTATCTACAGTCAAATCTCAGGTCTGTTCTAACAAGGCTTTGACATCACACAAATGTGGTCGATGGTGGACAGCAGCTGAAAACATCTGGATCCTTCATTGTCATGTTGGAGGCTAATAAAGGCTAAGAAAAATAGGCAATACATTGGACAGGCTAATGCTAACAGCTAGGGAAAATACATTGAACAGGCTAATGCTAACAGCTTGGGTAAATATTTTGGAGAGGGTAATGCTAACAGCTAGGGAAATAGGTTGGATGGGCTAATGCTAACAGCTAGGGAAATGGATTGGAGGGGCTAATGCTAACAGCTTGGCTAAATATATTGGACTGGCGAATGCTAACAGCTATGAAAATACTTTAAGCAAGCTAATGCTAACAGCTAGTAAAATACATTGCACAGGCTAATGCTAACAGCTAGGAAAATACACTGAACAAGCTAATGCTAACAGGAAACATACAGTACATTGGATGGGCTAACGATAACAGCTAGGGAATACATCAAACATGCTAATGCTCACAGGGAGGGAAAATACATTGGACAAGCTATTGCTAACGGAGTTCAGGATCGTGATGTCATATCGCAAAGCATGGGATTTGCAGCTGTTTTTTTCCATAATAAACAAACTGAGGTTTTAAAGGTAAAATACTGAGTTACAATTCACATAAAAACATTTTGACTCTACAGTGTGTTCGATGTATTTACCAGCAGTGACTCTGCAGTGATCGTGTACGTTTGGAAGTATCCACAAACATGGCGGATTTCCACTGTAACATTTATAACATTTCAATCTGAACTCTATTGGAAAAATACACTGTTTTATTGTATTAAAGTATTGTTCAGGTACCGGTATTGTTAATGTCCTGATATCATAAAACATGTAAGCATTTCTGTCCTACGCCCCCCCCTACATCCACTATGGCCGACCAGTTGAACCACTGCTTACAGTGTGTTTCTGAGAAGTGTCCTGTGTGTTGCGCTGGAGGCTTTTCGGAGCAGAGCGTATTATGACAACAGTTAAAGGTGTGACCTCTCGACAAGGACAAACCTGTCACGTATGAAACTTCACTTTATTCAATTATTGGGGAGTAGAATTGAATATTTGCTTATACCTTTGTTTAATAAATTGGAGACATTAATATTTAAGGTAAGACTCTGCAGCAAAACTCACTGTTCAGCTTTTGGTCCAGTTTGCTTGAACATACAGTGTAAACTTTGATTTAGAAACAAATGAATTCCATAATCTTAATCTTGCACAGATTAAACGCTTCTCCATAGAATTGTTTAAGAAATTGTAAATTCAAATACCATTTCTCAAAAGGAATTTCTCTCAGTAGCTCTTACAGACTCCAAACTTTCCAGTCTTGGACTTAACAATGTTTTAAAGAATTTTTCAATGTCTAATAACCGACTGAATTCTTGAGAACCCAAAAAGGAGAAATACAGATTTATTCACTAATTAGCTTCCTTTTTCAAAAACTAAACAAGATCCATAATCCCCCCCTGAACAAATCTTCGTAGCTAACATATCAACAAAATATAACCATGGATTTACACCTGACTCAATCCATTACTTGACTTCACAACATTTGAAAGGGCCTATAGTTTAAAAAGTATTAGTTTGCTTATTTCTCTGTAATTCTCGGGCCAATCCACAGGAAACAAAAACTGCCACAACGTCCAATGTCTTCTCTGTCACCACATATGGACTAAGGTCTAATTATTTTCTCATAAAGGTGTTCAAAAGTGGAGACAATATTCATGTGTGTGAGATGTTGGCCAGTAGAAAGGACTTTCAGCCATAAGAATAATATGGCAAGTTTGTGATCAGGGAAAACATTTGGACATTTCATTTGTGCCAACCTAAAGGGGAATGTAAACATGAGAAGAAAAAAGATCCTTGTAAACTCTATGTAGCTGTGTGTGTCTGTGGAGACATCTGATCTGAAGGAGAGTGGAAGGTGATCTGTTACTCATGCTTTTGTTTTGGAGAAAGCTGCAATTAAACCCTCGCGGCTCTGAACCACAGGCCAGGAGCGAGGAAGGAAAGGCTTTGTGAGTGATTACTTATTTAAAATTAAGGCTGCACAATATGATGATGCAATATCTACAGTATATGACAAAATCACTAAAGTCTTCCATTTGACAAACTTGGCCTAAAGCAAAGAAAAATGAATGGAACTAAGTTACAGTTGGGCAACATGCCTCAGCCCATATTGCCCGACTCTAACTTACAAGTTCCATGGTTCTCAACTGGTGGGTCGGGATCCAAAAGTGGGTCGCGAGCCTTTACCAGGGAACATTTCTTTAGTAGTTGACAACTATATAAATAGAAGAATCTGTTAAATTGAGAGTTACTGAGTTTTTTTTCACAATCTTTCAAATTTTATTCTCTGAACATATAAACGTTCACCCGGGAACCAAATAAATGACATAATCGTTACAATAAGAAGTTATTATGGCACTCATTCAATATTTCTCCATAGAACTACAGGCCTCGTCAAAAAATTTGAATATCGTGAAAAAAGCAGTCTTCCCTATGATTGTGTAGCTACAGAACTAGACTGAGGGACCATTTAAAGGCCTTTGAGGTCTTTTGAGTTAATTATCTGATCAGAGTGTGGCACCACGCGTCTTCAATATTGAACCTTTTCACAATATTCTAATTTTCTGAGATACTGATTTGGGGTTTTCATTCGTTCATTAGTTATAAACATCAAAAAAATAAAATAAATAAACACTTGAAATATATCAGTCTGTGTGAAATGAATGTATACATTATGAAAGTTTCACTTTTTTAATGGAATTACAGAAAGAAAATCAGCTTTCAATGGTTTCCTCCATGTCCCCTGTCGGGCTCCGTAATAACTAGCTTATTCAAAAACTTTTAAAAAATATGCAAAATCCCCTCTTTACCATATCAAAAAATGAAGCCGTAAATTGAAACCTGGCCCTCGTCGCCAAAAATATAAGCGATTTTCGTCATTTTTATTCATAAAATGCCTTGGTTTTATATAAAAACATCAAATGACAGCATACATGCAATACATTTTCTTCTCATATTTCTGTCAGTAATATACAGTAAAAGATTCAAATTGATGTCACTCCATTAATGTTTTCCCTATTCACCTGCAGCGTCTGGCCTTGTGTTTTTCTGTGGTGCTTTTCCAGTTTGTGGAGTGTCCTTCGGTCGTAGCAAACATTTGTGACTATGTTGAAAGGCCGTGTCCAGAGCAGATTTACTGTGGGGCCCCAAAGGAACTACTGTCAAACATCACACATTGCTTTTGGCCTCGAGGTCTCAGTCTTCTCCCGGCCCCACTTCACAAAAGGTTGTGTTCACGTGACACAATGACATTCTCAAAAGCCAAGTTCAAGCTCAAGTTTAACATTGAGGTGGAGGGCAGATGAGAAGTCAGTGCTGGTAACTATGGTAACTGTCAAGTTCAATGTCTTTGTCAATCTCTGTCAGCACAAAACCGGTCTAACTATTTTCTCATAAAGGTGTCCAAAAGTTGTGACAGAATTCCAAAACATGGTCATGATGTTGGGCAGTAGAAAGGACTTTCAGCCATATGAATAATATGGCAGGTTTGTGAATCCAACAAAAACATTTGATTATCTCCCATAGAGTTGTATAAACCCTTTCACTACTCATCAGTGACATCAGACGAAAGTTTGGAGTCTGTAGGAGCTACTAAATCGGAGATGTTGTCGCCACAATGTGAGAAAAATGTGTTTTGAGAAAATGGTCATTGAAGTTATAATTTCCCATATACTGTATGGTAAACAAGTGGAATAATTAATCCTTTGTGAAGATTAGGCCATTTATTTGTTTCCAGGTGAAAGTTTATATGTTCAGAGCAATTGACTGAACAGAGAACAGAGAATCCTGAACATTTAATAAATGGACTCGTGCTGCAGCGTCTCCTAAATGTGAAGTGTCTCCTGCAGCAGATGGCTCCGCCCTAATCTAAGTGTGAGCTGTCACTAATGGGATTCTGCTCCAGCCACTACAACACACTACAACCAGTGACCACAGTTACTTTGAAATAGTAATCTGATTACTCCTTTAAAAAGTAACTTGGTTACTTTACTAATTACTTGATTTTAAAAGTAACTAAGTTAGATTACAAGTTACATTTAGCAGCTGCTGACAACAGCTCCACTACCTCAACATACAAATAGGCAAAAACAAAGACAAACATACAAATGACTCACTATGTGAGTGCGTTGTAATAGTAACATCAACAACTGGCTATGTCCTTGTCGCATATGTTGTGTCACTCCCTGAGACGCAAGTAGAAAGTAAATCTTTTTACTGAGGAAAATCACACATTGCCACGCACTCATTGGGTTAACAAGAGCTCGATTTCCCCTCTAGAACCAATTTTCCAGAGCCCATGTAAATTTGTGAGTGAGTCATTCGTCTTTCCCCTACACAACCGACCGGGGCCGATTCAAAGTCCCCTGTCCCCTGCCCCCTCCCCCCGGGGGTCATGGGGGAGCAGATAAAACGGGTACTATATTTTTAGGTGGAATAACACGGAATTGAGTGGGGGAGAACCCTATAGGAGCGTCTTAATACTGCGTGGAGGTCGAAGTGGTGTTATTCCGCCTAAAAATATAGTATCCGTTTAATATCCACTTAGAAAATTGACAGTTTTAATTTTGTGTAACTATACTTTGAACGTGTAACTACTGACATAGCCCTATTTAAATAGGGGAAGCTTGGAAGAGATCCGTGGCTTCTACATTTGGCCCCAAGGGACTATACTGTAGAGTCAAAATGCTAACATCGTCTTTGGTTGTTTTATGGGACAGACGCCACGCACAAAGACGAGGCAGCCAAGCATCACCTCATCTAAGCCCAGGTTAGAACATATGTAAGCATGTAAAAGCGGTGAACTATTCCTTTAAACTTTGCCACATGGAGTTAAACGTGACATTTTCGTGTAGCGTTTTATTTCAGAATTTCGATTTGTCGCTATTGTCATGACTCGAGGTGTTCAGTGCCTCACTGCTGTGCCCGAGAACCCTCTCCTGTCTGCCAGAGCAGCCTTGGCTCTGAGCGTGAGGTCTCTCCCCGCTGAGTGCGCTGTCAGCTGGAATGATCTCATGTCTCCCCGCTCTCTGCGCTGAGAGGCTGAGGCCACAGCGGGCAGCGGCAGTGCAGTGCATAAATGACATGCACACACAGACGGGGAAGGAGAATGTGACCATGATACAAAGCAAAGATTGATGAATGTGTAGGATTTGGGCTGACATCGTGTTTATGCGTTAAATGAATGCTGCTGTTTTCTCGGGCTGTTTGCATCATGGCTGTTAGCCTGTTAGCAGGTGAGCCAGGAGCATAAAGGTCAACCGGAAATGGCGAGTGGTGTGCCTATTCAACGCCCGCTGTCGGCCGGGAGTTGTGGTGCTCCCAGGGCTTCTGTCATGTAAATCGGACTGGACTGGTTTGACTGGTTTTTGGGGAAAGGTGAATACTCTGCAATTCCTGCCAAAGTAGATTTAGACTCTCATATAAATGGGATGACTTCCACACACTGCCGACAAATACATAGGAGCTGTGCCATGAAGACCTTTATAAACAATCAGTAAAAGTTTATCCTTAAAATCTACTATAAAAGTGATCCTAAAATCTACTGATATAGCCAATGAAGAGCAGCTAACGTGGGAGTGATGCCTTGTCGTTTCTGGTCCCTGAAAGGACACAGACAGCTGGGTTTTGTAACCACTGGAGGCGAAATAAGACCAAAATTGCATTTTTTTTGGCGACGAAATCTAAATAATGGAAATGGATACAGCCAGGTTTAGTTTTTAGTTAGTTTTAGTTAGTTGCAAAGATTTGTTCAGAGGGGATTTTGAATACCATTTTTAGTTATTTAATAAACTAGTTATCAGTGAGTAAATCTGTGGGAATCCTTTTTTTTTTTTCAAAACCAGAATTAAAGATCGGAAAATGTCCTTGAATAAACCTTCAAAATATAGTTAAGTGAAAGACTGTAAAGTTTGGAGTCTGTCGGAGCGACTAAAGTGGAGATATTGTCACCACAATGTGAGAAAAATGCCTTTTGTGAACATAGTCGTTGAAGTTACAATTTCACAAACTGATCTATGTGATTAATTACACTCCTTATTGTAAATATTATGTAATTTATTTGTTTCCAGGTTAAAGTTGACATGTATGAAGAGCAAACTGACACCGTAGCTTGATAAAGGTTCCACACATTAGTGACATACTCAAAGGTCAAAAGCGAATAGTGTAAACAGAATGATCTTGTGGGTCATGGATAATCTTCCATGGAGCGCCAAAGGAGTTCAGGAGTCAGCGGAATCGGTCTGGCAGCACATGCGTGACCTTTCACCCCGCCGCCTCGCGCATGTGCCACGCTCCGCCAAACTGAGCCACCTGTTCATTCCCAAGTGGGTTAGCGTTAACTCAGCGGGTCACTAATGCAAACGCTACACATGACAGGGACTAGTGCAGCCATCAGTTTTTTTAAGATCACTGAATTCTGGATGTTCTTAGCTTTCAAATGATAAATGTCATGTCCAAGCACTTGTGTCAAGCCACTAAGAGCATCCTACAAACATTATCTTGAACTAAGACGCCTCAAGCAGCATCACTTTAGCTTCATAAGGTCCGTTCATTAGTTCTCAACCGAACAATTAATTATTAAATATTCATTGTAAAAATAGTCACCCGATTAATCGATTAACAAAATAAGCAATAGTTGGAGCCCTAGAGCTTGGTCCAGTTTGCACTGAACATATAAACTTTCACCTGGAAACAAATAACTGTCCTAATCTTCGAAATAAGGCTTATTATTGTACTGATGCAACATTTGCCACTTTAGTAACTTCCCAGTCTTGGATTTAACAATGTTTTGAAGGTTTTTTCAGGATGATTTTTCAACATTTAATTCCTAGCCTGATTTATTGAGATTTGAACCCAAAATAACAAGAGAGAATTTTGAATTTAAATACTTTATTCAAGATCCCAACTCCCTCTGAACTCCCTTTTGTAATACTGTATATCAACAAAATAAAACCATACATTTAAAGTCTTAAGCCCTCGGCCTTTTTCTCCAAAAATCATTTCTTTACATCATAGGTGTACATGGCTAATCTTGGTGTCCACACATTTGGTATTGTTTAGGGATGACGGTGGAAGTGAAATAATAATAAATGATGTCGTTTGACAATAAAATGAGGTTGAATAAATGAATTTATGCCTGAAAAAACACACACACGTTTTCCCGCATAAAAGGCCTTTTTCCTCCCTGTGGTGGACCAAATAACAACAGAAATGGATAATCCCATATCAGCTGTCACTAATTTGCAACTTTGGAATATTTTGCTGTGTAAAACACATACGTTAGTAACCGAGAGTCCCCATTTTTGGGGATGCTCGGTCTTAAGAGGTAAAACCATCCATTAGTTTGTTGTTGGAAAAAATAGGCAATTTTGCCCATTTTGATACATAGAATGCCTTATTTATACACAATTTACAATATATTTTTTCCTCATTTGTATGTTCACATCTACAGCAAAAGTTTCCAATTCAAATGAAATAAATAATACATTAAAACTGGACATGCTTTCGTTGCCCATTAGACTGAACCTGCTGCTGTGGTTTTTAATGGCCTTCAATGCTGGAATATACAGTATATATTATATTATATTATGCTATATTATATTAAAGTTTGTTAAATGCTACTTGAGCAACGATGTTCAGGAATTTTTCCTTTTATTTATCCCAGAAATATGAATATTTTTGGTGGTGGTGTATGACGTGCCAAATGACCGGCCTAGAGGGCAAATAATTTCAGAAAAATTAATCCCAGTAAAAAATGTAATTGCGTAGACCTGGTGTGTATTCTGTAAGGCCCGACCAAAGGATTTTTGAGGTCTGATACCGATATGAGGGGGCTGGAAACACCGATGGCCGACATATAGGTCGATGTAACTAATTGTGAATTGCCATATTTTTTAATCTCCCAAACTGCCTATAGGTCAACATTTATTACTATAACAAGGTTTCAATCATTGAAAAACAATTTGCAAACATGTAAAATAATTTGACACTTCATTAGCCTTGAATCAAGTTACTCATTGTTCAATACATTTAGGCTTCATAGTCAATCTTGGCTGTCATTGCTGCGTTCAAGTGCACAATGGTTTCACAGGCACACAAAACACTGGTCCAAAAATATTGACTACACGTTGGGACTTTTTCAGGCGGTAAAATAA
Source organism: Lesueurigobius sanzi (assembly GCA_900303255.1). Classification (NCBI taxonomy): domain Eukaryota; kingdom Metazoa; phylum Chordata; class Actinopteri; order Gobiiformes; family Gobiidae; genus Lesueurigobius; species Lesueurigobius sanzi. Next base: position 1,900 of record OMNZ01025085.1, on the reverse strand, counting down.
ATTCATCGACTGAACTGGACAATTTAAGCTTTCAGGTGGTGCAACATGACCAGATAGTAGACATTCCTCTGATTGCCCATATTGGACGATATATATCGGTCAGGCCCTAATATTTTCATATATGTCACTGTGTCATTGGGAGACAGTTCAGTTGATGGCACTTTGCCCTCATCTCCTCGGTGTGAGAGAATTAGGTCAACGAGACGCCAAAGTCCACATATGTGGCTCCTCTGCACACGGCGATGGCACACTCCACCAATCTGCTGTCATTAGGCTTGTTGTATTGGCTGCTGACATTATTACGACACGTGTCATAAACAGGCAGGTTAAAGGAGCTTGGGTTTCTGTGGAAGAACGTGGCGATGGCTTTAGCAGATGTGCCCTTCTTTAGGTTTGTTTACAGGGATATATCCTGAATGTGCAAACACAGGTGCATACGATCTTTAGTGCAGAGCCTCACAGATGTAACTCAAGCACTAAATATATCCTTTGTGAGCATTTACAATAGGATCGATGTCAGAATCTAAGAGTCTGTATGGTTTGGGCAATGATGTGATCAGTGACCACCTCAGATGGTAGAAAGAGAGGAACTAGTGGAAAATTTAAAGGAGTTAGGCTTTTTATCCCACAACAGTAAACACACATCTTACCGTTATTACAACATTAATGACACGGAGGCAGACCACAATATATTACAAAGGGGTACATGACTGTGCAGTATGACTGAGAGGTGTTTGTTTAATTTGTGTAGTAGATATACAGGTATGAATCACAGACATGAACTATACACCCGCATAGAAGTTTATACCCTACGCTACTTATTTATAAAACTTTACAGCGAGGGAACGGAGAATAGGATGTACAAGTCTGGTGAGTGGTGAATAGAAACTAACTTTGCCAACAATGGTTTATCTTAGTGTGCTTTGAACACTGGATGAATCTGTAGATCGGCCGTTCCCATGATAAATCATAGCTAGTTGTAGCCTGTTCTTTCACCTTGCTTCGTCTCCGCCTGTGTTTCTTCTTGTTTTTGCCATGTTTTAATGATTTCCGCAGTGTTGCTCTCTGCTACCTGGCTCGGACCATCTCGGCCACAGCTCCGCTCTGTTTACAACTGCTCCTCAGAAGTGTCTGTGTGGAAACGAGCTAAGCACAGTTCTGTTTTTTTGCGGTTTTAAGGAGCTATATACATTTTTTCAAATCAGATTATTCAATTTATTCGATTAATCGTTGCAGCTCTGGTGTGTTGTGTGGGAAGGACCAGCCCAGAAGAGCAGACCCTTTCATTTTATATTAGGTGTGTTTAAGATGAAGAGCGCCTCGCCTGGATTCCAGACGAGACCAGGCGGGGGCAGCAGTGGGCGGAGAAAGGCGGCTGGAATCAAGTCGGACACATTACGGCTCCGAGAACAGAGAGGCCGCCTCAAATCACGCAGCATCTTACTACAGGCCCAGGTCTCGCGTTTGTTCGAAATATTTGTGAATAAAACGATTTTAAAAGTCTGTAATGGCATTTGTGTTCCCCATAAACACCACAGACAGACACTTCCTCATCAGAGCAAAGGGTTAATGTTCCTATTACAAAGTAAAGCACATGGTTAAAATGATAATAGCAAAGGTGACAATAAAGCTTTACTCAAAATACTTTTGTAAGTTATCTGTGTTGGACAACATCCTGGCACTTTCTGTCAGATATGACACATTTCTGCTGATCAAAAGTACATCTGCAGTGATGAGAAAAGAGGAGGGAGGGTTCAGCCGAGCACGTTTCTGATAAACACAGACTCAGACCCAATCATCTGTCAGTTAGCCGTCAGCGCACGTGTTGATAGCACTTCACTTCCCATCATGCCTTTGGCCTTTGTAGTTCAGGCAGGCGAGCAAGGCGGAGAAAAGCAAC
>OMNZ01025081.1:0-27346 GCA_900303255.1 Lesueurigobius sanzi | reverse complement strand
ATTGACAGAAGCAAGTCAAAAGAATTTATTTTCTGAATGGCGTTCATCTTGTCTTTTTGTTACTTTACTGTTACTTTACTGTTTTAGTAAACGTTGGATCAAGGAGGCGATCGAGATCAGGAAGCGAGGCTTTTCTACAATGAACAGAGATGAAGGAGTTTTCCAACTCTCCCGCACATGGGATACAATCCTTCAAGTACCACCAACCACCGACGGAGGGCACTACGGGCCTGACAGACCTGACAGATCTAACAGACCTGTCAGGTCACGTCAGGCCAACAGCGGATATAAGACATCACATCCTACATCATGTGACACTTCTGAAGAAGGAAGCAGTACGGCTTTCGAAACATGTTAAGGTAATTGAACAACACATCGCTTACCTTATTGTCTGATATAGAAGAAACTTAAAACAGTCAAAAGAATTAAAGTCATTCATTCTTGTGTATCGCTCAACATTGCTGAAATAATTGGGGGTATATCTGGCCTGGAGGGGTATGGAGGGCCATCATATGCCCCGGGGTATAAATTGGCCTAAGTTCCTTTAACCGCGGGTATAGTCCAGCTCGGGGGTATACTCTGGCCAGGTTTATCCTTGGTATGTTTTTACTAAATATACACACACTAAATAAATGTTTTAGGTTTTCCTCGGACGTATTACAGATGGTATAATTCAAATATTACTCTAAAAATGTTGATATTGCAAAGTTTGTAGGTTATATATTATACAAAATTTCCCAATGCACTTCCCAATACCTTCAAATTGTGCAGGTCAGTAAGCTTTACACGTTGGGATTGTTTGGTATACATCTTGAAATTACTTGTTATAACATTTTTTATTTACTTATACTTTCTATTCCATTTGGAAATATTTTATCTAAGGCTGTGCTTTTTAATAAAGTTCTTTATATTCTTTATATAGCCTTCATTCCGTTAGGAATTTGCTTATTTTGTGTTCCTGTGATGTTATTGGGAAAATTGGCCATAATTCATAATGTCTTCACCGTTGTCAAAGACAATTTATATTTTGTCTATCGATTTTTTAAGAATAGATGCATTAATAAGATTTATTCTGTTTTACTCTGCCTCTGACTCTGCCTATATATTCATTCTTCCAAATTATAGTTTTATGTGGGGAGAAATTATGAATGTAACATAACTTCCATGCTAGCAAAGCCTGCTGGTAGAAAGAAAACGTTTTTAGTTGCAACTTAAGGATATTAGCCAACATTTTAACAAAAACTGTAAACCTTTGATTTCTTTAAAGGTATTTGAGGGGATGAAATGCCATAATTAAACTGGGTTCCTAAGACAGTCTTGAATCCATTTTGATCTTGAAAGTTCTGTAAAATCCAACAATTCAAGACCTCCAGCCCATTTACACTTTGTAGCTTTTCTAAGTTGATGAAAATATTGTTGATTTCCTTTCATGTACTTAGCATTGCTGACATCTAGAGACATTGCAGGATAAACAAACCAGGAGACCCCTTCTGCTTTCGTTAAACGTATCCTTCCTGTAAAACTGTCCAAAAAACTAGGGTGTGACGTTATGTGAAATTAACCCATACTGTCTTACAAAGGCAAAGTGCAGTATCTGCAGTAATATTCCATTTGAGACAAATTGACTTAAAGTTTATATGTTGTCTCTCTGTGTATGTTATATTTACACTAATGGTAGAGTATTTGTATATCATATTCTCTGTATGAATAGTTAATAACCAGTAACACAACCTGTTACCTCAAAGTTAAAGTGCTTAACATAAGATGACCTGAGAAAACACATTTAGAGCTCTTTCTTTAACAAAATTATATATTTTTTTAAATATATTTTTTTAAGAAAGTTTGCAAGTTTTATGGCTGTATTGTTGTCAAGTTCATATTAAGAGTGAATTAAATTTGCAGTAACTAACTACACCTCTCCTAAATCTCTCAGTAAAACAAAGACAGTGTGTCTGGTATCACTGACAGATGTGTCAGTAGCTGAGCTGCAGCTACTGCACTTGAATTTTGTATCACTGACAGATTTGTAGTTACTGCAGATTTTACATCAAGATTTCTCAAAAAAAAAAACACAGTTTGACAAAATAGATACTACACTTTTCCTTTGTAGAGCAGCATATGTACTAAGGCTATTTTTAATAGTATTTTTTTTTTCTAACTAAACATTTTTTTAGGTGTTACATGCTACCTTTCAGTTGTCAGAAGAATTTTTATATTGCATTGTTTGTTTGTTTTGGTTTATTTTGGTTGGGACAGTGCGTGCACATGAAGAATGCATGTGAACATGCCACTCCGGATTGTAGCCTTGGGCTAATTTCCATCCGTTGTCCCACATTCGCACTCACAAACTCACTCACTCTCATTCATCCTGCCTATTGTACATGTTTTTAGTGGTAGGGGAAACCGGAGCACCCGGAGGAAACCTACGCAGACACAGGGAGAACATGGAAACTCCACACAGAGAGGCCGCACGGGCCGGGAATCGAACCCGCGACCTTCTTGCTGTGAGGCAAGAGCGCTATCCACTCTGATCTGCTAATGGTTGCTAACAATTTGTTAGCATTTTAGCCAAACTACTTTCTAATACTTCTATGCTTTAAAGGCACTACAGTACACCTGAACCCCTGAAATGCACTTATAAACTCGTCTCTGAGACTTAGACAGACTTTGATCACATGGGATCCACAACGAAAGTTAAAAAAAAACCTGGTATATAGTGCCTTTACTTTAAGATGTGGCTGTTTGTGTGGCATACCCTCATACCATGGCATGTAGCTGTAGTCATCCCCTGTTGCCTCTCCTGACAGCAAAAAAAAGTGAGGAAGGTCGGTAAAAGTGCGATTCTTTTTTTTGTGGCCATTTGTGACGTAATGTCGGCGCCAAATCTTACGACAACACCATGTGAACCCGCTAGATGGCAGCAGCACAGCGGCACTACCAGGTCCGTCGACTAAAACTGAAGAAGAGCCTGCAGCTCATCCATGTTTTAATCGAGCACAATTGCATTCGATGCATGGCTTTTCTTTAAGAAATCTTCTGATTGTATGTTGGCCAGTCCCCCTAGTAAAGAGCACAAGCAGCCCAGATTTAACGTAAGTTTTCTCTCCCAGTTTTTACAAGTATTTTGAACACTGCACTAGCATTGATTGCTAGCTGTTAGCTAACGTTGGCTAACAGGTTACAGGCTGCTTTCGTTTTTATGCACTTACTTTCCTGGTTAATTATTAGTATTAATAAGTTTATCTTCTGCATTTTTTTCAAAAACGTAGCTTTGAATCGATTTGCTCCTAAATTGTTGGTGTTTTCTTTTTGCACGCGGGGCACACATTGCCCTTTCCTAGATGCATTGTTTTTGTTATGCTGTTTTTAGTAACGCGGCCACTAGTAGCTGAACTCAATATTTGAAATTCATCATGACACAATAGTACCCATAACTATATGATTATTACTTTGAAGCTACATAGGACTCCCAAAACTGGTTATATTTTGTTATTGTTTTTACATTTGTATGTGTTTATAGTCCATTAAGTAAGCCGAGGCAACATGCTGAGAAATATTTTAGTTCATATTACTTATTGCTATTGCGATTATGACTCTTGACAATCAAGCTGGACTATTAACTTTTCTTTTTAAAAGACATTCCTAGATCAGGGGCGTGTCCAGCCTTTTTCATTAGGGTGGTACCGGGGCTGACCCAAGAATTTAAGCCACTAACTAAGCACATGTGAATTTAGTTCAATTTAAGAGTGCTGAAAGTTAAATGTTAGAGTGTTATAGACTGTTTCACTGGAGTGTTTCCTTTTGTTGTTATTTTTTGCATTTATTATTATTTATTTTTTTACACTCCTACAGTTTGTCCACTGTGGACCATGATGGAGAGAAAACGAGCCTTAACTATTCCATTTACTCTTGACAAGGACAAATTAGTGAGTACCAACATTACACACGCCCTATCCTGCATACATGATGTATTAGTGTAGTATTGGTAAGACGGTCATGACTAACAAACTCATTGTCAATATTAGATGGAGAACCCACTCAGAATCCCCACGTCATACCTTGAATGTGAAAGACTTGAACAACAGGTGAAGGGATACCTCTGCTCACTTATAATAAAATATTTTAGAGCCCTACTGTATATAGCTAATCTATGTCTTTCCCCTTTTCTTTTATCAGGTCTCCTGGACTGCACTTGCTGGTCATAAATCCAGACGACGTGACTCACGACACAAAAATGGAGCTGTGCTGTTTGACCATAACCATGCAGCTCTGGTTAGGTTAGGATTGGCTGGGTTAGTACACGGTTATTAACCAAGCAATTTGTTTGAATGTTTTTGTATGACAAAAAAAAATCTGGTTTAATATATACTTGAAGTAAACAATATTTCTTATAGATCCTTGTCTAAAGTTAACTTGTAGTAAGTCCGAAGAGTATAAAAACCTTACTAATGTAGGCCACGTTTGAAAAATTATTAGTCAGAGAGACCAGTGAGTACAAATCACTATTGGATCCTGCTTATGAGTTTATTGTGGCTTGAAGAATGCTAGTATTCATCATAACAGTGCACTGTGCAAAGCCTTCACAAGGTGGAGCTATTTTTATATAAATCAGCTGCTGTACTGTGACTCAAGGATTAGAAACACTCTTATCATGCCTTCTCCAGAAATTGCTTATCTACATAACATAACATAGCCACTCCCTATATCAGCTGCTACACTGTTAGACGGCCATGATGCTACCGTCTGTAAGGTGCCCGTTTGATCCAATAGGAGGAAGCCCCGGTTGATTCTGACAGATGTCCTGAAGACGGATGCAGGCAAAGTTTACATGGAGAAGTTAAAACGGCGCCTAAATGGGAAGGAGAGGAAAAGCCATGGCAAAGATCCACCCGTGGTCTCCAGTAACACGCGGTCCAGTCAAACAAAGAACACAAGCTTAAAAAGGACGAGTGTGTCACCCAAGACCAAGCAAACGCCCGACACGTCTCGTAATAGGTAGGACAATGTGTGAATTGATGGGAAAACATTCTCACAAGCAATAAATATGTGTATGTTACATCGTTTAGATTAAGTTCAAGATCTTCAAAAAGGGCACAAATTGAGAAGGATGGCAAAGAAGATAATGATGTGATATCTGGTGAAAATGGGAAGGTTGAACTTGTAGGTAAGCATACAATTTTGATGCTGTATTTTTTGGATGCAATGTTATCCATTACATTATTTCCATATACATTATTTTTTACCTTTCGCTTAGATTGTGGATTGTCTGTGAGTTGGGAACAAGAAGAGGAATGCAAATTATCTGAAAACAAGGCCAACGAAGCATTGAGGGAACCAAAAAAGACAATACAGCAGGTCAGATATGTGTTGCATGTTACTTTAGAGAACCCTCCTTTTCTTTGATTATTCTGTGTTGTTGCAAAGACTTTCACATTCAAACCTCGCTATATGTTTACAGAAAAGAAAATTGAATGACACAGTTTCAGAGTGTGCTGAAACAGACAGCCCTAAACGCCCCAGGGAGAGCGTTTTGCGCCTCACTGGAGTTGCAAACCTGGAAGGAGAACCCACCATTCATTCAGAGAAAGACGACAAGGATTTGAAAAACACAGATAGAGGTATTGTGCAGTTTACTGTGGGAGGAGATGATGTAAATGCAGAACCAACAACACCAGTGCCAGAGGATAATGGTGCAACCACAGTTACAGCTGAACCTAGTAAGACAATATTAGAGTATCTGCCTTTAGTGTATAAACATAACTGGGAGAAGGTTCATATATCACCTAAATCCTGTCTATATTTCAGTTGTTCTTTCCAGTGATGAAGAAGATGGTAGTGAAAAAACTGAGGATCCGAAAGTAATCTCGCTGAAGTCCATGTCTCCACAGAAATTGCCAGACGCTATAGACCATATGCAGGTAGGCTCTGAATGGCGTTATGCAACATAATGACCTCAAATATGTATTGCCCTAAGGCCTAACATATTTTGTGTTTCTCAGATGTTTCAACTACTTGTGCCTGATAATTCTGATGTAATGAAAGAAACTTGTGTGTACTTGTCCTTTACTACCCTACACTGTGGACCATACCAAGCAAAGGCAAATGGGGACATCCTGGTATGTTCTACCAAAAATAAATTATATATATATATATATTATTTTTTCCATCATATACTTTAAATATTGGTGTTTTTTTCATTCAGATAACTGAAGAAAACATTATTATACCACTAAAAGGTAAGTGTATAGTTAAATGAGTATTAGCCTGGGTCCACTTAAATCATTCCTTCTTTTCCATCAGCTGTGTCTGTCCACCGTCCTTGCTTCACGATTCTCTTTTTCTTTGTAAAATTTCAGCTCTGAGTATTATTACTACTGTTTGCAAACCTTTTTATTTCTTCCTGACGTCACATTTCCTGACTTTTTGCACCCCTCCTGTGTGATCCTGTCCTAAGAGCTGCCCACATAAATCTTTTAATAAATGGTCTTTGTAATATGACAAACAACTTTATTTGATTGACTTTCTGTGTTTCCACAGATACCAGTGATGAGATGGATTTGATGTTAACACTTGAGCGCAAGCAGCTAAAGCGGTACAGTGTTTGGGAGAAGCATGAGCTGGAAGCTCTCCCATATTTTTCTGATGGAAACAAAGAAGCATTACCTGCTGCTGGACTGTTGTGCTGTCTGTCTGAGGCCGCAGCAGAAGGTGTACAGTATGACCTCGTCGAACTGTGCAATAAACCTGACAGTCCTATGATCACTGGTAAGATTTACTATCCCTTTGCCAATGTTGAGAAGCAATCTGTTTCTGTGTTTATAAATTATATGGGGGATTATTTGGGAAGACATTGCATTAAGGATGTAGTTGATGCTAAATACACCATTGGTTATTTAACTGTGGAACATATACCACAGTGGTGCTCAGGGTCATCTGCAATTTGAGACTTTCATTTATGCTTTAGAAATGGGGTTCGAGTTCAGTTTTTTTCTGTTTTACACATAGGTAAGCCATAATTTTGTAAAATATAATCTATTCTAATCTATATTTAGTCCTGATTTAATCTTGAACTAGGCCTTGTGGTACTTGGTAGGTAAAATTTTATACGGTGGTATTTGGTGTGAAAATTTGAGAACCACTGAACTAAACGAAAGCACATTGTTTGGTCTGTAGTGTTGGCTGAAAGTAGTGTTTTTGAAACTGAATTTGTGCTGTTGCATCATAACTGTTTAACCCAATTTCATGATTTGTTGTTCTGGTTTTTTTTACAGGAAAACCTAGCCCATTCGTCTTGATCTGTCTACAAGAATCTTTAGAAGGTATGGAGGGAGCTTTTTTGCGTTCCCTCCTGGACATGGACTGTCTCAACTCTCTTACTCAACAAAGGACCTCAGGGGAATATGATCAGGCAATCATTGGCCCAGTTCTGTCTTTTGAGGAGAGTTGGGAACTTATTAAATCAAGTGGACTGGATCCTCACTTGCCGCAGCTTCTAGAGCAAAAATGTGACTGCGCAATCACAGACGTTGGACATGAAAGCACTTCAAACCAAAATCCAGTCCCTGAAATGTCCAAAGAGACTGTTTTAGAGCCACAGTGTGAAAAGCAAACCCAGCTCAAAGAAGCAGACCATCCTAAAGAAAATAATATCCCCTCTGAGGTTAGTAAATAGGATAATTTGTATGTAGTAGGTGTTTTGTTTTGTTTGAATATGGCACACATGTTTTTTAGCACACAATGTCGAATTGTAGTCATTGGCCATTTTCCATTCATTGTCCCTTAGTCGCACACTCAAACACCCACCTCCTTCACCCTGGCCTATTGTACATGTTTTTAATATCAGCCATTTTTCTCTTAGCAAAAGACCATCGTTGAGCCCACGTACACCTTGTGCCATCAGCGACTAGAAGACTCCAACTCTGTGACGATGTGTAAAGCCAACTCCAGCTGGGTCAAATATAAGCATCAGGGACTAACCCACAGGTCTGTGCTTTTCATTTGGTAAAAGAGTCCCTACCTCTAGAGTGTTTTGCATTTTATGTTATGCCCAAGTCATAAGAACAAATGGAGATTTAAATATCATTATTATGTATCATCTGTTTCTGAATATTGTTCATAGGTAACAACATACAGCACTGTAAATCTAGTTGGACAAATATTAGAATAACATAAACATTTAAGATTATACTAACCTTTTATTACCCAGATAAAGATGGCATGAGGGAACACTGCACATGAATGTCCTCTAAGCTGCTGACTCTTTTGTCTCATCTGTTCAGGATGATCCAGTTTCCTCCGCCTCCGATGAAGGGTGGAATCACAGTCACGATGGAGGACCTGCAGTGCCTTGACATTGGCCAGTATCTAAATGATGTTATAATCGACTTTTACCTCAAGTAAGACCTACTGTTAAATCTCTAAGCCAGGGGTAGGCAAGTTCAGTCTTTGGAGGCCGATATATTCTTTATAGCCACAATGTTTATAGCTACCCAATTTAAATGATTGTTTTGTACAAATTATAGTATTGGTTGACATATTTACTAAACATGGGGGTTATGAGAGTCCTCCCCTTTTGAAAATTGAAAGAAATTAGTCATATTTTTGGAGTATTTAAATGCCATCATATTTCTCAACCCATCTGAGGGACCAGGGGACACGTGTTGGAGTGCCAGATTTTGCCCCCGGGCCTTACGTTGCCTATCCCTGCACTAAGCTTTTGTAACTAGTTCACTAAGTTTGTGATTGCTTCCTAGGTACCTTCTTCAAAATGCCTCTGAAACTGTGGCTCAGCGCTCCCACATCTTCAGCAGCTTTTTCTACAAACAGTTAACCCGGAGGGACAACGCCAGTGAAGGAGGCAACATTGACTCGTGAGTTGATGATGTGTATTTATTTTTTTACTTTGTGCAAGGCTTACCTTTTTATCATTTTTCTGTGTGTGTTCCTAGCTGTCAAAGACAAAAACGATACCAGCGTGTCAGGACATGGACGCGCCATGTGGACATCTTCTCAAAGGACTTTATTTTTTTACCCGTTAATCAGGAGTAAGCTGATTCATTAAAATGTGTTCTTTTATGAATCATTGTGTCTAAAATTAATCACTTTAACATTGATTTAATCTTTTAGAGCACATTGGTATTTAGTCGTTATTTGTTTTCCTGGATTGGAGGGGCCAAAAACTGAATCGTTGTCTCAGGATCAGGATGAGGTGCCAGGATCTGAAAGCCCAAATGATGATGCTGTCAACAAAAATGAATCTGCTGAAACTGGTACATTTGTAATTTACCATTTTTCAATGAAATATTGAGAAATTATTACTTTAATGACCCAACATTGGCATTACGTAGGTCTTTCAGGTCCAAAACAAGAAGATGCTCTGAAAGATTCTGGATCTGTGGTAAGAATGTGCTGCAGAAATGTTTCTGTTGTTACTTTGGTGCTAACAGGTTTATTTTGTTTAGAATTGCACTGGGCAGACCTGTCAAAGAAGGTCTATTTGCAAGAGGTGAGTGCACACACATGCTCATATTATTCAAAAACACAGTAGTGCAGCCAGTCTCATCCCTGTGTCTCTGTAGGCCGTGCATTCTTGTCATGGATTCCCTAAAGCGCTCTCCTCACGAGCGGGTCTTCAAGCTAATGCGAGAGTAAGTGCTTTCTTGTCATGAAAAGTATCTTTACACAGATGTATAAATTTACACACGTCACCAGGTATCTGCAGTCTGAGTGGGAAGCTCGACGTGGCTCATCGCGGGAATTTGGCCCAGACCAGATGGAAAGCTCAAATTGTCAAGTCCCTCTTCAGGACAACAGCAGTGACTGTGGTCTTTACTTGTTGCATTACGTTGAAAGTTTCTTGAAGGTAAATTATAGGTTAATTGATTTTAGTGTCCTATTTTAAATACCCAAATCCCACAATACATTTTATTCTTACAGGACCCAGTTGTGCACTTTGACCTCCCTCTACAGTTGAAGTTTTGGTTCCCGCGGCATCAAGTTAGAAGAAAACGAGAGGAAATCAGAGATCTGGTACTCAAACTCTATCGACTTCAGAATATGGACGCTCAAAGATAGACACCTGTGTGTATCACAGTGGTCCACATTCCTGTAGCTTTTACAAAGACGTGCTCATGAAGGGCGCGACAGTGGCGCGAGTGGTAGAGCGGGTCGTCCTGTAACCGGAGGGTTAGCGGCTCGATTCCCGCAGGTGCACACTGTCGTAGTGTCCTTTGGCAAGACACTTCACCCACCCTGCCTCCAGTGTCTGCGTACACTGGTGTATGAATGAGAGAGTGAATGGGTGAGTGGTGTAGTGATGTGAAGCGTTTGAGTGCCTGAAGCGCTTTACCATTTTACCATTTAACACGAAAGTAACTGAAAATGTTTCCTTTCATAACAAGTTTCATTTTATTGTTCACAAAACAAACTACACTTCATTGAGTGGTAAAAACTACAAAGGCCATAATGTACAGTACCCTTTTAAAATGTTTTTTTACTAGAGCATTATTTTAGATATTTATCAAATAAAATGCACATGAAATATACCATCGGTGATGTGATTCTTTTTGGCCCTTGCAGCTGGAAATGTAAAAAGAGATAGAAAAAAGAAGTTACATTTAGTATTCACCTTATTCTGCCCCGCCCACTTTTGTTGTAAAACATTTCCTGTTTGTATTAGCACTTCCTGTGAGCTGGGATTTGTCAATGTAGGAGAGTGAAGAAAACAAAGCGTGAATGAACAAAACACTTGTATCTCAGGTTTAGTTTCAGTGGAAGGACGACATGAAAAAATATTATCACGTTCTTTTTTGTCAATCTAATTGGCTAATTGTCTGTGAGGAACTCTAAAGAGCCAAAGCTGATGGATATATTTACACAGGAGTTTGTTGTAAATGTTATATGTTGCACAAATAACAGCAATCGAAACCAAGATCAGTGCAAGTCAGACCTGCAGTTTGACCATAACCACAAGATGGCGGCGCCCATTGCAACTTCCTGAATAAGGTGGATAACGTCTTAGGAGAAAGAAATGTGCAGATTTTGTTTTACTGTGCAATAGCTGTTCTTTTTTCTCTCACAGAAATGCATCCTTAAATGATGTCCACGTAAATCGATCTTTACAAGCAAAATGGTAACTCCCACCTAATTTGATTATAAATGCCAGAATAACTACTGAAAAGGTGTGGGGTCAGAGGTCAGACCTACGCTTAAGCTCTTGACTCTCACTGCTGTGTGCACATGAGAGGATTTGTGCTGGCGCGCTTTAGCTAAACTTCTCTTTCACTCCTGTCCGTAATCACTGTATTTTTGGGACTGTGTGAGGGGGATTGTCTATGCCATCGTAGGCAGAAATTCTTCAGTCTTCATCTGTACTCTGTAGTTGAAGTGTAGGACGTTTCGATCTTACTCCAAAGATCGTCATCAGCTACTGAGTACAGATGAAGACTGAAGAATTTCTGCCTACGATGGACAACTCCTGTACGACTGAGAACCTACACGAAATGTCATGTGCCATGTTTTTTTCCATTGATGTGCACATCAGCTGTCCGCCCTCTCGAGTGTTGCTCTAGTAACTTCTTGGCCAGTTCCTGTTAAAGGCTTAGGCTCAACGAGATTAGAGGGCATTAAAAAATCCCCCAGCTCTTCCAAAGGCCATCTGCTTCTCTACCTGAGACACAAGCTGTCCGTTTTACACCATGGAATACACCTCTGCAGAAAGATGCGCCGCAATCTTTAGGGAACTTTTGTTCATTTTTGGCCATGTGGTAATCATTTTTAACTCCAAGAAAATGCCAAGCGATGCCAGCCTGTAAAGCATCCACATTGCAGTCTTGTGACTTCAGAAGAGACTCACATCATCTGGATCTATTTCCCAGTCTTTGGATATAAATCTGCCATTCATCACGGATTTAACATGTTCGCTGTATTGTGGAGATGCGCTTTCATTCCCACTCTGATAACTTCTTTAGTCCTTTCTGTGGATTTAAAGAGAGGTACGTGTTTGCTTGATATGAGAAGAAGTCACTTGCTTTGGTTTGTCTTAATTGAAACATTCCTTCTCCAGATGCACTCCTGGAGGGTTCCTCTATGGGCTATCTAGAAACACCCCAGAGTCAGGAGCTGGGTGTGCATCAACACATAGTTCATGTATCGGAGGCAAAGGCAACCAAAGGAGCCCATGCCGCTGCTGTACGCCGAAAACGTAGCATCCTTTTTCCAAATGGAGTCAGACTGTGTGCCCAAGAGTCCATGCAGCAAGTTGTTGCAAATCATCTGAATTATTTTAATCTAAGAGGTAAGCTGTAGCAATGTGCAATAACTGATTCAGAGGATCATCTGCTTTTCTAGAATTGAAGACTTCTGTGGACACCAGTACAATTGTGCCTACTTGGATAAGTGCAAATATATCAAATACATATTTTATTTTATCTATCATTTTTTAATATGTTTGATTATTTTATGCTGCAGTACGTTCAATATTCCACCTGTGCACAAAGAAAACTTGGGAAGGCTTTGTGCTTGAAACAGGAGCTGTAATGCATATGTGTTTTTCATCAGTGATGGTGCGTAGTGAGTGGGTAGCAGAGATCAAGGTGTGGGTGAGATGCAGAGTAACTCTGGCTGGACTGAGACAGTGAAGAAGGTGTCTGCTATTGTGAAATGTTAAGATTTGTTACATAAGATGGATCTAAAATGACCATTTGGTCCCTGGGGATGTGGAGACAGTGTTGATTAGGGAAAGTGCTTTAAACATATGTCTGGAAGCTGACTTTGGACCAATGCCCAGTCGACTGACTCAGGAAAAGCAGTTATGTCACTGCAGTCAATGACTATAGGCCTTTGTTTCTCCTAATGGCTTGTATCCGTTTCTACATTAGGTTCTGCAGTATTGTCTCAAGAATGCATGGCAGATCTGAGAATTTGATGTCTAGTGTTTCTTTTGATCAGTCTGCCAGGAGACCGTATGGGAGGCTTTTAAAATCTTTTGGGATCGACTTCCTGAGCAAGTGGAGTACGAAAGCTGGATGAAGAAATGTCAGGAAGCTACCATCACGACACAAGAAATTGGCAACTACTTCAGCCAGTCCGATGAACACAAAGCTGTAGTTCAAAAGGTTTGTAATTCACGGCAAAAGTATTCAATTGGGGAAAGAAAGACCTTAAGAGTTATTCCCTGTTTCTCAATTTCAGCGGATGGCACTGTCAGGTGTGAAAATGTAAGATCCAATATTACTTTATATTCATTAAATGTTATGTTGTGCTTTGATACATGTTACATATTACTGACGTATGTGTTTCCTACCATCTGTAGTGCGCCCACCAAGTCCTGGCAAACTATGTGCAGGTAAGGTTGTCAACCTTACCTGTTCATACTCTGGATTCTGGGACTTTGACTTGGATAACACTATATCCAAGCTCTCTCTGTTTTGTTGTTGCAGTTACAAAGTTAAAAACGAACCATGGGATTTTTACATGATCTGACTTTTACGTATTCTTGAACATTACCTGCTAAAAGTTTCTGGAGAGCACACACTTCATGTTTAAAGGGAAAAGACTAGACATCTCCTAATTCAAGTGAAGGTTTTGGGTGACACCTTGAACCTTGCTAAGAAACAAGAAGTTGACAAGAATATGACATTGACTTACATCTTTTTTTAACGCATGGTTCTTTTTAAATTGTAACATTGGCAACAATTCTGATTTGGCAATTTTGTCACAAGTCCATTTGTTAGGAATCCAAATGCTTGACACCTTCTATTTACTTATTACTTTCAAAGTACATTCTCTTGGACAAAATTGTATGAAAGATCAATAATATTAAATTCTTACATTGACAGCACGCCACCCCCAGAGACGCACCCGTCTGCACCTGAGCCTGGTGAGTTTATTTATTTAAAGGACAATGTGCAGTTACATTAAAAAGATGGCTGCACCAGATTTAGTCCTCCCCTGTAGTCCTTAACAAAACAGGTATCCGACAGGTATAGCTTTAGCTGCAACTTTCTTCTGTTTTTGTAGTGTAATTGGTCATTTAGAGCAACTAAGCAAGCCATATAGCTTTGGGATCTCTTTCTTTTGTCTTGTTAGATGTTTAAATGTCTGGTAGAACAGAACATGTGCAGGTTATAGTCAGTTTAACTAAATAACTAGCCATTAATTATTGAAGTCGATCCGTACACCAGGCCGCATAGTTCCTAAACGTGGATTTTAGCTACATGCAAAGTCAAAAAAACCAAGAAGAAGAAGCTGGACATTGTTTGTGATTCCCCAAACCAACAGGGGTCATGGCACTCGTCAAACCAAACCCTAAACTAAATGATAAATCCTGTTTCTCTTCCATTCACAGATGAGGATGACACAGAGGAACAGGCAGAGGAAGTTGTCATCGTTCCTGAGCCAGAGGAGAACTTGGTAAGCACACTCTAGAGGTGCACTTTGTAATATCAGTTCAAAATGTATCACTTCTTTGTGTAATAAAACCACATTTTGGAATAATTGTCTTATATATACAACATATACCAATTGTATATTGCTGTAAAATGTTTGGTAACACTTTTAACTGCACACTATTAAAGCGTTTGTAAACAATGCATTACTAACTACTTAAAATTGTGTAGTAACCAAATGTATTTCAAAAAGCGTGCAGAGAGTTTATTAAAAATGTGGTCTTATTGCACAATGAAGTGTAAATTTCCTTACATTTTGACCTATTCTTATACAGTATAATTCAGTGTTATTACAAAATGTGGCTGTTTAAACGTGGCTGACTTTTCGTTTTGCCTCAGCTGGATAACGACATCGCTGTGCAGATACCGGCACACATCGTCTTGGAGCAAGTGGTGGAGCTGAGCATCCTTTTGACTGGGGAGACATTCAGCGCTGAGCTCACCAACCCGGCTAGCCTCGTGTATCAAACACTGAGTCGGCAGCTTACTGAAAAAGTATGTGTCTTTTCCCGTCCGGTTCACTTTTTAAAATGTATCCGGCTCCCTGCCCGTCTCAGTTAGCTGCCTAGTGATGGATGCAGTGTTATTTTTAAAGGGGTTCATAGGAACTGCAGTAGTTAAACCAGAACTGTATTCTCGGGCTCCAAACCACATAGTTTTGATTAAAAAAATCAAATGGAAACAGCTTCTGCTTCATGATCCGTCTTGGGAGCAGATACAACAAAATGCAGCTACTATCAATAAACAATACCAATTTCTTTGCTTTGGCTGATCAGCAGTCTGCAAGTTTACGCCCGGTGTGACAGACTAACAAATCCTTACTAGTCTTTTACTCTTTGTCAAGATTGCATGAAATTGGGTTGTCTCTAAACTTCACAGATTTTGATGGGTAGAATCCAGATCTTAAGGATGTAATTGTAACTAGTTAGTACTTAGTAGTGGCTTGTTTCCTTTGCTTTATGGGGCTTATTTTGTCATTACAGTAATGCTAATCCCTGGTTGTTATTGCTACAGATTGAAGATGCTTTGGAGGATCTTCCTGGATTTAAAAGTGTATCTGTGATAGAATTTCGGTATGTTTTGCTGTTTGTACTTTTTTTAATTTAAAACAAATTTTCCTTATTTAAATGTATTTTTTGCTTTCTTTTGAATAGACCACATAAAGATCCACAAGGGTAAGTTTGCAGTCTTAACTACGACAGATTGGCATTGATTATCTTTCCAAAGTTCACTGTCTTCTTGTCCCTATCATGTCCTGCCCTTAACCCCGCAGATCCATACCAGGGCTTACTTATCCAGGGTAGTGTGATTGTGTGTGAGTGCCGTCCTCTCGCACCATAGCTGCTTTGGGCACGTGTGACGGTGTCACTAGTTGCCTATGTTAATGGTCTTACAGTGGTCACTCACCCGTTAAGTGGGATTAGGACAGGTCCAACTGAGAGACCAGGTGCAGCTTCATAGAGACGATTATCATGGCTTTAGGTTTTCGACAGACTGCTGTAGGTGAGGGGGAAAAGGGAGGAAAGTAAGAGGGGTGAGGTCTTCTTTAGGAGTTAAGAAATAAATTAAAGATTCTTTTATTCATAGATGGTTGTTAATTGTTCCTGCGTGGCAATTGCAAATAGTGTAAAATGAAAGAAAACATATTTAGCAAACACATTATGTAAAACATAAAGGAAATTAATTGCATTGTGAGACACAGCCCTTGCTTCTGGTAAATGCAGATGACTGTGCACAGTAGGACTCATACCTAAGTGAAACGAAAAGGGAAAAACTGGATTTGCCTCTGACTGTGGTCAACTGTATGGCGTCAATGCTTAGCCAGAAAACCTACAAAGTAGGTCAGAGTGGAGGACTCCCAGTCGTCAAATAAATGCTGATAGATGGCTTTTTCCTATGTCTGGAATCTGAGGTTTCCATGTTTATTATGATGATATTGATCATCATGCTGACTCTGCTTTTTTCTGGCCTATACAGTTGAGCGCCTGTGTTCCAAGTGGGACTAAATCACCCAAGTCATTAGTCATCTGCAAGTGCTCGGAGTCTGATGTTAAATCAAAGTAGCACCTAAGTGTATTTAGTCCTTTTTGGAGGGCTGTGCCTTTTTAAAAGACTAAAATTGTGAGGATGTTAAAATGTAGAGGCTTGACTTACATTATCAGTGGGACATTTAGGTCTGAACACTAAAAATGTGTCTTAAACAAAGTTTTAAGTTGGAAATGTGTTGCTTTGACCAATCGGGGTAATTGCTGCGCAGACCCATGTCCAGACTTTAGCTAGGTTTCTGCACCTCACAGCTACAGGATTGGGCTGTTGTGTATATTTTTGGTTTATGGGGAGGAAAGCAAAGCACTGAGAGACCGAGAAAACATCCTGACGCCACGACAAGCTGCCTGCACGGTCCGGCAACAGCGCTAACCACTCAGCCTCTGTTTCTGTTTTCAGGCTGGACGGTGTGTTTGTGAACTATGCAGTCACAGTCGTGGTGGCTGGAGCCGGAGTGACCAGTGATCAACTGGACTATCTGACCTTACAGTCCAATCGAGTGGAGAGCTCGTACAGTATGGTGAAGGAGCTGCCCACGATGGTGTACAGTATCAGCGAGGTCAAGCACATGGTGACAGAAGCCCTGCAGCTTGGAGAGTGGGAAAATGGTATTAGTTTAAATTTAATATGATTTTATGTACTGTATTGTTCAATTGTCCTTGTCACTGGAAACGGACAACACACAGGAGGACATAATGTATATTAAACATAATGTATATTGTCATATTAATTCAAATAAGTTTATTGATCTACTGATGAAAATATAGAAGACATTTCTACAGAACAGTGTCTTTCTACAGTCCTTTATTTCACTGTGAATACTTTGGTACATCCAGACTTACTTCACCAGTACTATTTGGAAACTGCTCTGATGATTTGGTGTAATGCTGGATGCTCAGATATTGGTTGTGACACATGCAAAGACGCTCAAGTACTTTCATAAGGACTACAGATGTGACTGACCACTGGAAAATATACATTTCATTGTGATGATGCGATGAAACTGAATTGACCTTGGTATAAGTGGTTGGTGTGAGGTCAATTATTAAGTGATCATATTGTAATAATGTACCAAAAGAAAAAGGCAGCAGGGCACCTTTTAGATTGTCAGCTCGTGTTAATCTTTTCTTCTTGCTGGTTCCACAGTGTCTGAGGTCCCAGAGTCTGTCATCGCTGAAGACGGGGCCACGGTGAGTGCTGCGTTATAACTATCTTTACAGAAACTGCTCTCCATAAATCACTTTGCTTTAGGCAGAGCCGACAGCGGCCCAAGTGACGTCGTGGTAAGAGGTACATGGCTGTTGATGCAGAACAGGCCAGACCAGCGCAGGTAGGGATGAGTGCACCAGTGAGGATGAACTGGGGCTTTCGGGATTACTCTTGCCATAATAATCCACTGCTATTCTGGGGATGGGCTACAGAGTGCTGGGCGGCGAGTGGGCTGGGACGTGATACTACACATATGCGCTCATTCAGACAAGCACCACCGCCATCATCTGTCTGCATCGTTTTACTCTTTAACTTGTGGCTTGATTCGGCCCTTTCTTTGTAATTACAGTTTGAATTGCAACAACGCTGTCTGCGGCTTTGCCTCGCAGCTCAGTCTCCACAGTGATTAATAGGACTCATTACACGAATTGGGAAACTTTTACAAACTCCTCTTCTGTAATTGATTCACAGGCACAAGCGCAGAGCAACTGTGCCACAAAAGCAATTGGCCGACTACTGTTTACTTCAGACTTTCAGACTAATTTGGCTGAAATGGGAGCGAAGTGTAGAACAGATTTTTACCACAACATATATCAACATTTACAGATATATCATTTGTAAAGGTGTAGCACGGATCAGCATTACACATTACTTTCCAAATGGACTGGATGTTTATAGATTGAATTTTAAAAGTGTTATCTACATGTTAAACAGTGAATAGCTTTCACAGTTTTGAGCCGTAAACAGTTACGCCAGGACTAGTGTTCAGACTAATCTTTATTTTTACTTACTTATTTGAAATCTTGTTTACTCTCTGCAGGTTATAGACTCAGTGGAAGTAGAAGCTGAAGATATCGAGGAAGATATCCCCCCATCAGAGACATTTGAGATCAGCACAGTGGCTACAGGGAATGATGTCATTTTTCTTGAAGAGAGCACAGTGGTGCCTCCCGTTCTTCTGACAACTGCTGCACCTGCATCTGGCAGTAAGGATTATGTATCCGTTTAAATATGTTTTTGTCTGTTGATACAATTTTGTGGCAGTTAATTTTCCTCTAATCAGTTGCACATTACTGTATAGCATTGTAACAATATGTTAATAGCATGGAAATAGCATTTTAGCTTTGGGATAATGAGAGGTAATGTATTTTGCAGCTCTGTTTCCATACCATTAAAGAAAATATTAACCTTGTTTCCTGGTAATTTGCACTTTTTATATTCAGTTACTGTAAGGGGTTAAGAGTTTGGTATAAATTAAGTGTTATGTTACATCATTTCCATGCCACTATACTTATAGGCACCATGTTATATCTATTTGATTACTACGCTATTACTTTGCTGAAAGTAAAGTGCTACCCTTCAATCTTTCCACCAATTTTAGTGAATTTTCCGTAGAGGTTGGAGGTAGCAACTGGAAAAGTAGCATTATCTCTCATCTCTGTTTTTCCAGGCGTAGTTGAGGATGGTCTGTTGGTGGAGGACACTGTGCAGACTCCTGACGTCGAGAGCCTTCCAGCGCCTGACGTCACCGCTTTGTCTCAGCCACCGGTGGACACGGAGGCCTCTGGATCAGACCCCGAAGACCTGGGTGACATGATGGGGACTCCTACAATAGAAGAATTGCCTGTTGCGGAGAATGCTCAAACTGCAGATGCCGCTGATGAGGAAACGGGGGAAGTGGAGGTGGCAGATGTAGTCCCAACTGTGGTGCTTGCTCCAGCTCTTGAGGAACACAATTTAGAAGAGGTGCTGGAATCCGAGGTAGAGGCAGAGCTTAAAATCTCAACTATTGCCACTGAAACCATTGAAGAGGAGGGCCTGGCTTCTCTTGTCCCTGTCCCGGAGGTTGTTGACCTCACCGGTGATGCGACTCAGCCAGAGGAGGCAGAAATAGCTTTACTGCCTGTCGGAGAGCTCCCAGTGGAGAATGTTGTGAAAGACGTCTCCCCTGAAGATGAGGACAACTCCAGTGTTGTGGTACCTGTTCCTGGTGAGGCCGTGTTTGAGGAGAGTGAAACAGCATTGAACGAAGAGGAGACAGAAGAGCCTTTAGCTGTAGCTGAGGACATCCCTGAGGCACCGATGATCTCGACAGAAGACCTGACGGAGGATGGGATCATACTGGTCAATGTGGAGGAGACGGGCCTGGTCAATTCAGCCCAGCCAACGGCACTTTCTGCAGAAAAAGAGTCTCCTTTTACACGCATCTCTGAAGTTGACCCTGCCTCTGACATGCAGCCTGACATCATCATCACTTCTACTGTGGAGGCAAGTCCCATTACATTGTCATGACTCCCAAGGCACTGAGGGTCCCCAATAAAAGACAATTCTAAACAAATTTGCATTGTATTTACTATAAGTTTTCATTTTAAACAGCATATAATATACAGTGAGGTATTGAGGATTCAGCCTGAAATGTTTGCGAGTTTTAAGATTTGTTATTTCTTTAATATCATGTAATGATTCACTTTTCTCCCTCAGATTCAGACCTCTGACGTGGTCATGGATGTAGAGCCGGGCTTTGAGGTGGTAATAACCCACGCAGAAGAGGGCAGCACTGGGTTACCCTTCGATGGACAAGGCATAGATCACTCTAGTATCGCCATGCCAGCCAATCCTGGCCGGGCTCTCATGGTGTTCTTCAGCCTGCGGGTCACCAACATGATCTTCTCAGAGGATCTCTTTAACAAAAGCTCTGCAGAGTACAAAGCCCTGGAGCAGCGATTCCTGGAACTGGTAAACATCATCTATTTATTTTAAAGGACACAAGGGCTTTTTAAAAGTTTTTAACCATGTTTCTTCATCAATAACCTTTACCTTAACCTTAGTAATTCACTTCTTTCACAGATGTGTTTCTTTTACTATTGAAGAGCTCCAATCTGAATTTCTGGATAGACAGGAAATACAGATCCAAAGTAGACCTAATCTGAATAGTTCTGCGCTCAAAGTTTGCCTATTATGGCTCCATTGATTTGCGAGCATGCTGCTAAAAGTGAAAGCTTGTGTTTACTCTTCTGTGATGCGCCATTCCCACTGCTGCCAGATTAGTGTGCTCCAGGCCAAAATCTGATCCTGACCAGCAGCCACGTCTTTCACTTTGTACAGTGTTTGCTTGCGTTGTGCAGTTTCAAACCAGGAAGGTGATACAACTCCAGGGTACAGCTGCTTAGTTTTGCATGTAAAGGAATTTACAGCACAAAAACTTCACATTTTTTAAAAGTTTTGTGCTGTGTATTCCTCTCCTTTACTGCCGTTCACATTGTTAGCATCGCTTTAACGCAAAACTAGGCAGCTGTAGCCTGGAGTTGTCCTACCTTCCTGGTTTGAAACTGCAGAATGCATACAGAAACTGGCAATTCTGGTGTACCGAAATGTTAGGCCGCCGTTGTCCAGAGTGTATTATTAGTTTGTTCTTTCTGTGTTGCTGTATTTCTAATCTGTATTGTATTTCTGAAATATTTCGTAGCTGGTACCGTACCTGCAGTCCAACTTGAGTAACTTCGAGAACTTGGAGATCCTCAACTTCAGGAACGGCAGCATCGTGGTCAACAGCAGAATGAAGTTCGGCAAGCCTGTGCCGCGCGAGACCACCACTACAGTCTATTTAATCCTGGAGGACTTCTGCAACACCGCCTACCAAACCATGAACTTGGCCATCGACAAATACTCGCTGGATGTGGAGTCAGGTTAGTTCTCGGTGATGTGCTAATCTAGAATCTATGCTCGGAACGATATCTCCCGTCAGATGTGTCTTAAAAAGTGAACTGTGTAATGACATTAGGAGAGTGAGTGCTGGGGAAAGCAGGTGCTCTGTGGTGACAGATGACATCAGCTGGGATCAGATAATCAGGGCTTCTCTGGATAACATTCAAGTTGGCGTCATTAACTACACTTCGACAGTGTGAATACAGCTGTCGCACTGTGTTACAGCTCTTTTCTTTTCTTATCCTCTCTCAGCTACAGGCCTGACAAGACCGTGCAGATGTATTTAGTCTACGGAGCAAGCCCTCACTCCGATAGTAGTCATAATAACATGGATCTTACCCATGCTTAAAATATTTGAGATGTCATAATACATTATATCCGTATCACACCCCAGGGTCTTTTGTAATCCTGAGTGTAGCTGTTTCTCCTCTGCAGACACGTTTTTATTTGGTGATTCCAGTCACTTTAATGCGTTTCCTTATTTGACTTTTATACCTTTGTGCGTCTGTGCTCTTAGGGGACCAGGCGGACCCCTGTAAGTTCCAGGCCTGTAACGAGTATGCGGCGTGTAAGGTGAACAAGTGGTCCGGGGAGGCGGAGTGCGTGTGCAACGCCGGGTACTTCAGTGTGGACGGCCTGCCCTGTCAGAGCATCTGCGAGCTGCAGACGGACTTCTGCCTCAACGATGGCAAGTGTGACATCATCCCTGGCCAAGGAGCCATCTGCAGGTGGGTGACCGCAGCTGTAGCCATCTCTTAAAGCTGATATTGTATTAAAAGGCTCAATAAATAAAATACCTGCCCAACTTTTGCTCACTGTTAGCGGTACGTCAACTGATTTATTACACTGAGTCACCGTTCTTGTTTAAAATGTAATTGAAGTAATATTTCAATGTTATTTCAGCTTTAGGCTTGTATCCTGTTTTCTGGAAATAAGCTGTACTTGATGAAAATGTATTTTATGATGCCACTGCTTGAGTAATCCATCCATCCATCCATCCATTTTCTTCCGCTTTATTCGGGGCTGGGTCACAAGGCAACAGTCTGAGCAGAGATCCCAGACTTCCCGAGCGCACCTCCTCCAGCTCTTCCTGGGGGATCCCAAGGCGTTCCCAGGCCAGCTTAAAGACATAGACTTTCTAGCGTGTCCTGGGTCTTCCCCGGGGCCTCCTCCCACTAGGAAGCACCTCTCGAGGGAGGCGACCAGGAGGCATCCGAAACAGATGCCCGAGCCACCTCATCTGGCTCCTTTCGACGTGAATAATACATAATATAATAATTTGTTTGTTTTTTGTGTTGATGATAGGTGCCGTGTTGGTGATAACTGGTGGTACCGAGGAGAGCACTGTGAGGAGTACGTGTCGGAGCCGCTGGTGGTGGGCATCGCCATAGCGTCTGTGGCGGGATTCCTGCTCGTTGCCTCCGGAGTCATTTTCTTCTTGGCCAGGACTCTACGAGACCAGTACGACAAGGATGAGGCAGAGGACCCGATACGGTGAGCAATTTTGAGCATTTATGTATAGCAAATTGTGTTCCAAAATAAACTCTCAAACAATATCAACGCAAGTATATCTTTATTATGTGTAGAAGAAGAAGCTTGTTCCTGATGCAGAGTTAATACCACTTATATTGTCAGCATGTGTCCATCGCGTGTCTGCTGATCTAATTACTGACTCCAATGTGCTGTTGTCCCGGTCAGAATGAGGCTTAACAACTTTATAGGACAATACGCTTTGTGTGATTTGATGCAGTCTATCTTTGGCGTAAACAAAACAAGGTCCAAAGGTTTACCAGGTTACTAGGGTGCTACATCCTGCTGACTTGTGCCTTTGCCAGTCGTACCCAAGTCTTACTTCCCGGACTGTGCTCCTGTCTTTATTTAGGCAAGTGGACAGTATGCCATCTATGGAGAGGGCCACCAAGTACAACCCGATGTACGAGAGTGAAGCCACCACGGGGTACAGCCATTACTATCGCCGTTACCCAGACGTCCCCATGTACAGCAGCGGCGAGGCCTCCACGGACTTCAGCAGCGAGGAGATACGGCACATTTATGAGAACAGCGAGCTCACCAAAGAGGTACCATAAAGAACAGTATCCATTGTGAGACAAAAGAGGCAAGGTTATTTGAGGAGAACATTTTGTATATAGCCGCATAAGTGCTAGCAGATCATTCTTAGACTCTTGTTTTGATCTCCAAGAAACACTTGAAAACTATCCAAATCAGTGGCTCTCAACTAGGCCAGCCACAGTCACAAGCAACCTTAGTTCATTTCAAAATCAGATAACCCAATATTCAGATCTGATGCGTTCATATTCACTTCAGAAATCTGATTATCCAAACCTCTGGGTGTACATGAGCAGTTCAATTGTGGATTTTTAGAGGAACAGAACTCGGCTCGCCCTTCACATCAATCAAAAAATGAATTTAAACTATCGGAAATTAATCTTAACATTGTCTATGTCTTTGTTGCATTAGTTTTTTGTCTCTTCTGCTGATTTTTCCTCTTTATCATTTGCATGAGCTTGAAAGATCAGAGAGAAATCACATTATATCCATGTCAGATAATGGATATCAGATTATGCTGTGTACAGTGCATGCCACTTCAATACAGAAAAGATAACGGCGCACTGAAAATGGTCCAACAACCCATTTTTGAGACTCGATCCATCAATTGAGAACCACTGATCTGTACCGTCACGCACAACACAAACGATGTACTGTATGTGGAATAAACTGAACTATCTACCATCTTTTTTTTTCCAGGAAATACAAGATCGGATACGGATTATTGAACTCTACTCCAAGGACCGGCAGTTTGCAGACTTTGTGCGGCAGCATCAAGCGTGAGTGAACTTGAGGGCAATAAATACATAAACTAAATCCATGTTTGCCTGTAAGAGTTTTGAAATAACATGTTTCTTTTTGTTATAGTGTTGTAGATACTCAAAGAGAGAGCTCATCTGCCCATACTTGAAATACCAGAACCAACACAAGGTTTTTGAATTTTTTTGTTGTACAATATGACAAATGCCATTGTTATTCAAAGTTTTGCGTCTTTTCAATTGACTGAATAGATTTTTCTCTTTTCCCCAATCAGTTGAAGCCTGTGAAGTGATGCTTCCTGTCAGGATACCTCTGGACTCCTTCATCTTTCCTCTGTGCCTTCATTTTGAAAGTGAGCCGTCTGTGAAAACCACTGAAACATTTGCTGCTCAATTTCTGGACATCTCCTTTTGGAGGAAACCTAGACCACATCCTTCTACTTGAATCAACAGTTTGCTTGATCACGGTTTAACGTTCGCAGTCAGCATAGTTTTCCTCTTTACTTAAAGGCTCTATACCTGATTTTTTTTTAACTACAAACAATAAAACAGGTAGCAAGTAAATTCATTTGATAGTTGTGGTCCAAACACATTCGTAAAATCCTGTTTCTTCATAGAGATGAGTTTGTAAGCAAATTTCACAGCTTGCTTTTTGCACTTTTTAGGATCACTGTCACAGAAATGCCAGAAAATTAGCCTGAAAACTCATGAAATTGTTAAAAATGCCCAGTATAATTTCCACAAATATCCGAGTTTACAATTTACTAAAGGAGGACAAAACAAATTTCATTCCTCTTCTAGGTCAAAATTGGGTATAGTGCCTTTAATGTAAACCTGTGAACATGTATACATTCTTTTAGAATATTGTTTTATCACTGTTTATACTGTATAGGCCTTCTTAAAGAGTATTTTCCGGAAAGATGGAGGCAATGGTGCTACATACATTTGTAAAGGGATCACATTCACATCAGCACACATTTTTGTACTCAACTTCTGTAAAATAATGTAAAAATGACATATATCTAAGATTAGATTAGCGCTTATGTATGATGTTTATGTAGTCTATATTGGGGAGGCCAATGACAGCCGCACTGCGTCCTCGGGAGCGGACATTACCGAGTTTCTCTCTAGCAGGTATCGTTCCTGCTTTCTTAAGGGCTCGTTTGATCATAAGTGTTGTGTGTTTGAGAATATTAGTAGCCTTCAAAAGAGTGGAACAAAAGTAAGTGGTGACGGCAGAAAGACAGAGAGCATGAACTGTCTATAACTCTGGGATTTAGGAATAAGTGAAAACACATTCTAGTGGAAAAATACTTCAGGGCAAGCCACTCATGGATCTGATCAAATCGTCTGCATTCGGATGCCATATGTAATGCAGAAAACTGAAAGAACAGAAACGATGATAAACAATTCTCTGCTCCCTGGAAAATCTGGCCTGCTTGTCAAAACTTACAAGAAGAGCAAAAAGCCGCGGCCTTTGAGGACTGCGTTGACGTCGAGCCGCGACCTTGAGCATTTGAATGTTTTCTCTTTCTGTTGTGCTGTGTTCCCCCCTGGTCGGCTTTGGACCCCCACATCTGCAGCCCATTACAGCCTGCAGGATGCCGTGCTGGCGGTCAGGGTGACGGTCAGTTCTCCAAGGTCAAAGTCAGATGCGTAGATGATATCTTAGCGTCTTGTTTACATTGCATGCTTCTCCTCCGATATCTACACAAAGGGAAACACTGGCCCCAACAGTGTCATGCCTTGTGCAACCGGTGTGTTGTTCTTCAGCTATACTTTTACTCTTTCATGATCTCACCTCCGTCATGTAATTGCACCAAAGAGAAGGATCCAAGTGTCTCTCACGTGCTCTCATCACCTTTTTATACACTATTTGTCAGTCATACCTGTACAAAAAAATAAACAGTTTTATATCAAATGTAACTGTAGTGTATACTTTTGAGTGATATATTGGCTTCTTCCACCATGCTGGGTGTTTAGTCCCTAGAGGATAATCCAAAGCAGATTAAACCTGGTGAGTATGGATTAGGCTCGTCTGTGGCCGTGACGGTTTCTAAAAGAGCATGGAGTAGTAATCGCTCGACGTCACTCTCATGTGCCAGGATTTGCCTGTTTGTCTGTGCCAACGGAAGGTCAGTGTGTAAACATGTTTGAGGGGCACATTATAGGGTTAATATTGGGTCCATTTCGTTTTTGGAAGTGGATTTATTACCTTGACATATGAGGTGGCATGATGACTCACTAACATTAATCAAATAGTTTTTTTTAGTAAAGGTCACTTGGAAATTTTGATGTTGGTCCTAAATGGTTCTTAACGAGGAACCTAGGATTTTATTTTATGATCTGGAAATGGAGTTGAAGTAATGCCTTGGCAGTGTCAATTTTGACAACATAGTTTAAATTAGTCTTAATCTTTTGATAAAACATCAATTCATGTTAGTTGATTTTAGTTGATGAAAATTCCATGTACATTTAACTAAAAAATAATTTGGTCAACTTTACATTAATATAATTGTATTTAAACATATTTAATATTGCACTGGTTCATGCACAGGATTTGTTCCTTTCGCTTTTTAAATTATATGAGGCTCTTTCAAAACTGTCACAAAATCACAAATGTTTTTAGTCCCTTCTTTTAATTTATATTGAGTATTTATTAGTCAACAAAGATATCTGGACTTTTTAGTCATTTTAGTCTCATTAACTTTCCTTTTATTTACTCCAAATTTTATTCATCCAAAATATTAATTTGACTAAAGCTGGACACACACTAGAGGATTTTTAGTCTTAGGAGGCGTGGCTCAATAAAAACTTTCTCTCATGGCATGATCTGTGGTGGGACTCCTCATGTGCGTGTACAGTGCCTCTCGAAAGTACTAATACACCTTGAACTTTTGCACATTTTGTCAGGTTTACAACCATAAACATAAATATTTTATTTTGAATTTTTTACTGGAAGTTCACACACAAGCAACAGACAACTGTGAAGTGAAAGCAAAATGATACATGATTTTGTTATTATTTTAAAAATAGAAAAGTGAAAAGTGGGATGTGCACAAGTATTCATACAGCTTTTTCTGAGTGCATTAAATTGCCTTTAAAACATTCCTA
>OMNZ01025080.1:26143-39564 GCA_900303255.1 Lesueurigobius sanzi | reverse complement strand
GTACAAGCTTGTAAGCGAGAGGTATTTACTGCTCTCTGCATTTCATCGGTGGAAAAGGGCTAACAATTGATCATCCAGACCCAGCAACTGCCACACCTGTACAGGTACGTCTTGGTTAAACACAGTCTGCAACACTGTCTCTACAGCCTTCAGGAAGCCATTGGCGCTTAGTTATGTGGGTGCGAAAATTCTAAACAAAGTAGTTGGCCAGACATTGTGAGTTGAGATGATTTTGTCTTCTGATCGCACCACAATCTTGCGTCTCTGTGGTGGAGTGTACAGGGGGCTACTAGCCGCGATTAGCTGCTCACACAAACAGCTGTGGGGATAGGGAGACAGCCTCTGGATCACTAAAAGCCACACAATTTGACTTTTCTCAAATTAAGCATTTTATGGCATATAAACAGATTAATATTATCATTCTGATGGATATTTTTGGATTCTAAACATTTTAGAATCATATCATGAAGACTGGGGCGATGGTGGCGCAGGTGGTAGAGCGGTTCGTCCTATGATTGAGAGGTCAGGGGTTTGAGTCCCGGCTGCCGCATGTGCACACTGTCGTTGTGTCCTTGGGCAAGACACTTCACCCACCTTGCCTGTGTGAATGTAGTGAGAGAGTGAATGTGTGGTGGTGGTCAGAAGGGCCGATGGCGCAAATTGGCAGCCTAGCTTCTGTCAGTCTACCCCTGGGCAGCTGTGGCTACAATAGTAGCTGACCACCACCAAGTCTGGAGTGAAAGAATAATGCCATGTAAAGCGTCTTTGAGTGTCCAGAAAAGCGCTATATAAAACTGATATAAAACCGCGTGTTAAATTACTATTTTATTAGATTTTTTCTTGCTCTGTCTTTATGCATGCCTTATAGTTCTATACTTTTTATATCCTTTTTTCCTATAGTTTATTATTTATCTTTATTACAAGTTTATGTTTCATGTTGCATGAGAACACCAAAGAAAATTCCTAGTCGGTGAAACCTTCATTGACAATGGCAATAAATTCTATTCTGATTCTGATGGTCTATGGACAGCAGGGCCAGCCCAAGCTTTTCATGGGGCCCTCAGCGGAATGTCTTGGGGCCTTATTAGTATTCATATTCCACAAAATGAGACACAGCAGTCAATCCCCCACTACTCACCCCAACTTTCTTTGCAAAAGAGTAATAGTATACAGTAATTTTGGGGCAACATAAGGGTAATTCATGAGACACACAACACCCGTAGTATAATTTTAGGTGCTCTAGGTGCGGGAGACCCGAAGCAACTGCACAAATTGTACAAATAATAAATAGGTGTGATTTGAATGTATTTTGTGGCATCGCAATAATTGATTTATATGACAAAATCAAATAGCCTAACACTCTTTTCTCTGGCCTATCCGAAAAAACGTAGGCATAATCGTTTTATTTGTTTAGTCAGGGCTATTTATTTATTTTTGCAAAGTTGTACATTTCTGAAGCTGGTCATTTCAGGGTCTAGTAAGTCTGTTCCGAACAATTTTTCAAGTAAATCATTATTTTCAGTTGTGAATTTTGGTTTCAGCTGTGTGATTTCTCAAAATCATCTCTAGGGTGTAGAGTAAGTGAGTGAGTGGACCCATGTATTTGACTTGAGGATGGACACACATCAGAGAGAGACAACTTGTCAGTGGTGGAAGAAGTACTCAATATTCTTAAGTAAAAGTGCAGATACAGGACCAAAATGTACTTGAGTAAAAGTATCTGATAAAATAAGTCAAAAGTAAAAGTGTTTAAGAGTTTAATGTGCAGGATCAAATCAGGTCTCAACCAGGTCTAAACCAGGTCTAAATCAGGACTATCCCAGGAAGTTTAAACGAGTAAACCATGCACTAACTCAGTTCAAAAGCAGGGCAAATCTTGGTCTAAATCCGGACTAAACCAGGTCTAAACCAGGACTAAACCAGGTCTAAATCAGGACTAATTTAATGAGTAAACAGGGCTAATAAGCAGCCCAATAAGCAGACAATGCAGCTGCTTACCACCAATTTAAAAGCCAGTTTTTACGCTTAAATTAAAACACATCAACAACAATCTTATGTCAAGAAAATTAATATTGTTCTTATTTAATTATGAGTAATTTAAGAGTAAAAAAATTTAAATTAGGGCAAATACACAAATTTTAAGATAATTGTACTCATTTTTAGATTTATTTTTGCAGTGTATAGTCTACTTTCTTTTACTACCACAGGTGGGTTGAAGGGAGGGGGGATAGACTCTCTCATTTATGTGATATGTCTATCCAAACTCAAATTGAAGGAGCCCTGCGAGTAAACCACTAACTCAAAACCAAAACTGGTCCAAACCAGGTCTAAACAAGGGCTAAATAAGTAAACCATTAAAGCAAGTCTAAACTGGGACTAAGCCAGTGCATCATAGAGAGGTCACTTTGGAAATAAATACTTTTAACCCAGTTTTTAAATGTAGTGGAGTAGAAAGTACAGATAGAGGCTCTGAAATGTAGTGAAGTTAAAGTAACAAGTATTCACCATTCATCATAAAATGTACTTAAGTAATGTATAAGTACCTATAATTTGTACTTGTTACTTTGTTACTTTCCACCACTGCAACTGTGTATTATTGGCCTGCCTCAACCTTTCCTATTATGGCCTACTACATAATCAACAAACTCATGACAAAAGTTAGTCTCGAGTCAATCAGAAATCTTTATTTGGAAATCTTTGTTCAAGCTTCACATTCTACAACCAATTCACATAAAATTAAAAACTCAAATACTCTTTGGCATTAAGCAACCAAGAAACATGGTGATTATCTGGAAACGCTCTGCCTGGGCCATTACATACAGTAGACAGTGTTAGTTTAGTCATTTAAACTTTTAGCACTTTTACACAGCACTCTCTAGTGGTCAACTTAGGATCTGCTAGAAGCAACACGTGGATCACTCTCATTCAAACAAACGGTAAGAATAGTTAACTAAGGTTGACTAGATTTCGTTGGAAAGGGGCGACTCTCACCAGAATGATGGTCAAGGTCATTTCTACCCACAAGATCTGTGATTCAAAGGCCTACGTGCCGTATCAGCTTTCTCATAAAGTGTTGAGGTAGGTCCACATAAAAATGCATCTTCATTTGATGGAGTGAGGTCAGCTTTTGTCTTCCCTCCACAGAGGTCAGGGGGCAAGTCCTCAATTTGGATAATAACCATTTTTAACCAAAAGGAAAAGGAAAAAAAAAGATTGGAATACTCTATTATACACAGTTTGTTCAATGCTTCTTTGGAAAAAAAAAGTATAAAATTAAGCTTTACATGTACTGTACAATGTAATAAATAAACACAGACACATCCTTCCCTGTTATTTATGTGGTCATTCAGCTTTAAAAAGCTTAAGGCAATGCAAAATAACACAGTGCTGGATGGGAGCAGTAGACTTTACAAAACAGTAGCAACAACAGATGAAGCACAATGAACAAATCCCATCCAGAGCGAGCCTTGGCCCCTGACCTCTGCTTCTGTCAAACATCAATGTGAAGATTGTCAACAATCCAAAAGCTTCAGAAACTTAAAATAAATGTGCCAATGTTCATAAATGACCGAAACATTGAACCATACTGTAACTCGAACAACAAAGGTTAGGATATTTAGAGGGTTCCAAATACACTCATAATGTATCTACCAAACAGGTTTTGTGCTTTAGTGCAGTTAAGTTGAAAACAAAAAAGGGGGGACTTGTTTCTTACCGGTTTTACATTTTATCATCCATACTCCGTTACTTATTTGTTAATTTTTTTGTGTGTCTGTACACATTTCCCAAGTACAGTGCAGTTTTGAGTGGGAGAAAGTAAGTGTTTAAAAAATATTGTCTGTTGTTACATTTTGCATCAGCACTTGAGTCGTTGAGCTGCCTTTTCACTTCCCCAACTCTCTAAATCCATCCCTTCTCTATGTACGGTATATTCTCTCTAGGGAAAATACAAACCCAATCTTTGTCGCTTTAACACCACAGACATCCTAAAAAGACAAGGCTTCTATTAGCGCCCCTTTCTTCAACATCACTCACTTACATTTGTGTTTCCTCAGTTTTTTCGATAGCGGTTCTTTGGCTTTTCCCCACAGCCTGTGGCTTCACACGAGGTCAGGCCAGGCTGCTTGCCAGAGTTAAGGCTGCTCAGAAGAGCAGGTAGCTCATTTGTGATGGCCTTCTCAATTTTGTCCAGCAAACAGCCCCCAATGTAGGAGCACTGGGTGGACAAAGGCTTAAAGCTAGCAATGGGGTTGATGCCAAAGAAGTCACGGTAGGCATCACGGTTGGGCAGGTCAAACTTGCTGACATTGGTCTTGGCTAATATGGATTTGAAAATAAAGAATTTGTCTGGGTCATCCACAATCTCCTTAAAGACTAGCTCGGGGTCACTGAAGAAGCTCATCTTGTCTTTAAAGGTCTGAACATATCGGTCAACCAGCAGGCTGTGAATGCGCACTCGGATGGCATGCTGACGGATGAAGGCAATTTTGTTTTCCAAGCGATTCTCAATGACCTGGTTGAGATCCTCAAGGAGGGAGATTTCCTCCTTCTTAAAAAGCTCTTTGCTGGTGTCCGGAGCATATTCGTAAGGCCAGAAAGAGCTGACGTAGACGCGAGGAGGCTCGGTCACATTGATTAAAGGTGCCAGGCTCCAAAAGAGTGCTCCATAGACCCTCATGAGATCCTGAGTAGCCAGGTTGTCTGCCTTGTTCAAGATTATACGAATCTGAGATTCACGACCCTTCAGCTGCCTGAAGAGCATCTCCAGCTCCAGGCCCACGTCTAGTTTAGTGGGGTCAAACACCACAAAAATCAGGTCAGCACGGTCGATGAACCACTGGCAGACATCATTGAAAGGGTAGCCTGGATTGAAGAAGACAATGCATATTAATATGATTAAAGGCATTAAAGTCAGTGCTGACTGACTCACCTCGCTCCTGCTGTTTGCGATTCTCAATGATTCCAGGTGTGTCCACAAAAGTTACACGTTCAAGCATCTTGTGGGGCATTTCAATACCAATGAGCTTCTCCAGGAAGTTCTGTCCAAACTTCTCGAGTGGTGAGAAGGAGCGAGAGCTGTCTGCGGCCATCACAATACCTTCTACTGATCTGATCTTCTCTCCGTGCATAATGACAGTGAACTCAGATGTGGTGGGCTCAGCTCCTGTGAAGATAAAGGAGGGCACAACTTTAGACATTTTCAGACTCTGTCTGATATATTTCACAGTCAAAATATCTGGACACATACTGTACCTGTGTACAGCTGATAGGGGCTCTCATGTAAACCCAAGAGGTAGTTGACCATCGAGGACTTTCCTACACTCCAAGGTCCGAGAAAAAGCACCATTGGCTTGGAGGTTATTTCCCCATCTGCACAGACACAAAAATATCAAAATCATACTGAATCTGGTTAAAAATTAGTTTTATTGAACAAACTGCAAAAAGATGAAGCAGTCAGGCAGATTTAATCAAAGCTCAATTCCATTTCCACAGAAAGCATCCAGACATAAAGAGACACTGTTGCCCCAAAAAGCAAGCAGGCGACTGTTGGCTTGTATTAGAGCTCTTTGTACATGGCAAAGATAGATTCTCAGCAAGCAATGAATGCTTAACCGATGCAAATTAATGGAATAAACTCAGTATTGCAGTGCTTGTTTTGTGAGCACATGCTTTCTACTGCCCCTGTATTTGCCCCTTTGTTTTACTTTGAGGAACCAGGACATTTAACAGGTGTTTATTGGGATTTCTTTTAGTGAGCGAAGAACCATGTGCATTTGCAAGGACATGATGTATGGAGACAAATGGAGGGGGAAGAATAGGCGGAGCATTCCTGGCTTTGCCATGCACAAAGGTAAGCCCACACCCACCTGTGGCCTGGTCGCCAAGGGTTCGTCCAGGGTAGGCTGTTAGATGAGGGGAACAGTTTGTGAAGGAGAGGGATGAGAGCACAGTGAGGGTGCAACATAAAGGATGCTATCACAATGTGCATGGAAGCTATCCATATTTGATCCACTTTGTCAAATATGAAAAATTAATGTGAAGTCCTAGGTTCTAGGGCAGTCAATTTGAACTGTTTTCAATTGAAAATGACTTGATTTTAATTTAGACCATTGCATGTTTTGAAAATATATATATAATTTGGTTAAGCAGAATTTCTGTCTTCTCTGAAATATGAATACTTATGAACATGTAAGAAAGACTTGAATTAAAATGGGATTTTAAAATGTAATTGTAAATCTAATTGCAATTGTGATACTTGCCAGAAAAGTAGCAATTCATTTTTATATATTTTTGGTTGCACATCACATTTGTACAATACAAACAGGTAAACACAACACTAAGCATCTCAAACAAGACTCCACTCAGATCCAAAAATAACAGGAACTCGGTCGTACCTGAGATCTCATGCTGCCGCAGTTCGTTGTACTTGTAGGCCTGCTCCATTGGCTTGATGGAAGTGTGGTAGATCTTTCTCAACGCTTGCAGAGCCGCTGCAATCATAATGCAAGGAAAAGGTTGATGGCAAAACAAACAAAAACCTTAATAACTTAATGACACTGGTAAGCATACACTGTTTAGACATACAGGAGATACTTAAAAGGTGTACCTGCATAATCGTTTGCTTTCTCCTCAGTTGCAAGCCTCAGTGTTTCATCTATGTGAGATCTGTCCCTGAGAGGCTCTGTGGTGACCTCCTCCTCTTCTGAAAACAAAAGTAGAGATAGTCACTATTGTAAATAAACCAGAACCTCATATAATGTGAGAAGTTGCTTGGTAGAAATTGAATTTATGCACTGCACAACGTTAAACCAACAATTACTCCTAAAAAATGCGTCATGGACAAATGTGAAAGTATTATGTTACTTCAATCACAGCTGTTAATGCTGTCAGCTCTTTATTTAGAAAGACAGGGCCAAAAATAAACAGACAAAGAGCTTTGTGTGGCATCACCATGGCTTTGATAAGAGATAAAAGCCACACAGGGACTCCCCTGCTCCAGTGCAGATACTATAGACCCAGAGCTGGACCATTGTTCCCAACTCTAATATACATGCAGTGTACAATCCTCAGTCTTTTCCCTGCTATATTTACTCCATTATCTCAGAGTTATTCCATGGTGTGATCTGTGGGCCCTGTCCTGCTTCAAACCCAGACTCAGAGCTGTGAAAGCTGTGAGCAACAAAGGCTCAGGGGGTTTACCTGCTCCACACACAGTCCAAAGCTTATTGCCACACATCATTACACTTAAGTTGTTGATTCTTTCAGGGGGAAAGGTTTTCTCACCAAGCAGATGTCCTGCCAACTCTGGTGTGTCCTATTCCCTGTATAAATGTGCTTGTTTATAATCCCCAAGTTCACACTGAACCTGTAAAGGTCATCATACTCATTTACAGTATATTATGTTCTCTACATATCTTCCTTTTTACCACTCGAACAGTCTTTCATGGTGCTTAACCCAAAACATGTCCAGTTGGATATTCTTTTGACAAGGTACTTCTGGCCAAGATCTGGACATGATCCTGACAAGCAGCCCTTGGACACTGGTTAAAGAATAGATAGAATACAGTTGACAAATGTTCCTATGGGGATAAAAATAAAAGTGTTAAAAAAGATCCACACAGCCACTAATTGAAAGCACAGTGCCAGTTGGTGTAGACTCCAAGAGTTCGCCCAAGTAGAACTTGAACTTGGCAGTTACATACAAGCACAAAAATAATATAGCAACAAAGCAAGAGACTCTGTGACTGTGCTGTTGTGGCGAATGGCGAGAGATATTCAGAAAACTGTCAGAGGCGTTGAGGAAGGCGGTGTGCAACATAACCCCCTAGCTGCCCCAGGTGATGCTTGTTGAAAATGTTTTCATAGAATTCTGTCTCTGATCTCAAGCTTCTGAAATGTCTAATTGAGGAGTTGAGTCTTTTAACACTGCCCATGTGAGCGGCCCTAAGTGTTGTTAACTTGTTAGCACCTTCTGGTGTACAGGACAGCACACCACAGGAATCATAGCCCGTTGCCTGCACTTGGCATGGCTTGCTTCAGCACTCAGAATTAACCCTGCAGGCGCCAGGAGAGTTGAACTCTTGACATCTGTGGCTTGGACCATATGTCCTCGGTGAGTCCGTTGCCCCACAACCCTGGCTGGTTCAGAGACACACTCCACTTAAACTACATCTAGTGTGAATTGTAGATATTTAAGTAAAGCGGGCTTGTTCCAAGGCAGTGTACCTTAAGCTATAACTCTCATGCAATTATGGTACAAATTAAAGAACAGAGAAATACAATCAGCGGGATTTATATATCAGCTGTTTTGACACAATCCTTCACAAAAAATACATTACACAGTCATCTCTGCCACAACATCGGCTCTGTATATTTGCAGTGCCATTTTATTACATGTTAATTTGTGGTATTCAATGTGTAAGTGTATTTGAGGAGACTTTATTCTTGACTTAGATGTGAGGAGAGTAGCACTAGAGTGGGTTCTTGTGGTATGTTTATGAAAGGACATCACATCCGAATTAAAGGCTATAATGAATTCTGAATCATTTCAGTATTTTCACATTTGCACTAGCAGAAAAAAGGGTCTTAAAAAGGAACCATCTGACTTCACCTGTTAACACCATCTGATGTTGAATGTTTGTCAGACTGTCACAAGAAATAATGTAAATTCAACAAGTGTGGTGACAGGAGGAGGGGAATGTGAGTTTTCTGTCACAAATAGAGGTGTGAGGCTGGGTGTGGTACACAGATGGCAACAGGTGGTGGAGCCTCCGTCTTCACAAATATCCATCACAACCCACAGGGCCGACTGAGCCGGAGGCACAGCGGCTGCAGCCTATTTTAAGGAAGTGACTGATAGACTGCCGGTTTTAACATTTAGCGTAATTCATTTGGATATCGAGATCATTCTTCTACAAACATGGGAAACAAATGTTCTGAGGGCTCCTAAATTTGATTTAGCCTACCAAGGAAAACCTAGTTTTACTCACAGTAACTGCAGATAATAAACTGACAAAAGCTAAAGAAGACAATGAAAATTGTTGCTCAAAGCTCTACACAGAGGTGTTGATCTCTCTGTCCCATCGGAAGCATGTGAAGGGCACAGTGTGCCCTTGTACAAGTCTTAAGAGCAGTTGGAGCTGTTCCGGTGTCCCCCTCAGAGAGAGGGACTCCCTGCATACGTTACATGATGTCAAAGGAAATCACATGGGAAATCTGTGCTGCACGGGAAGTTCAGGTTTATGGATCAATACAGTACGTGTGTGTTGGTGTCCAATGTATAGAATAATGAGGCCAAGGTGCAAACTTAGACTTGCACAGCACAGACACCTTGTGCTTGTTTTCATGTTAGTAATTGTGTCAATAACAGTCTATACACAGAAGGTAACTGTAA
Organism: Lesueurigobius sanzi; assembly: GCA_900303255.1. Classification (NCBI taxonomy): domain Eukaryota; kingdom Metazoa; phylum Chordata; class Actinopteri; order Gobiiformes; family Gobiidae; genus Lesueurigobius; species Lesueurigobius sanzi. Next base: position 30,170 of record OMNZ01025080.1, on the reverse strand, counting down.
AATTACAATCTCGTATACATTTTCTGCAGATTTGGGCATAAGATAAAGTACAGTCGTACTTTTCTTTATACGCATTGTCCCATTTATACTTTCAAGACAATATATCCTGAAAAAAGTATAATACTGTGTAACATTCTGACTTAAGTTTGTTGTTTACCCCTGCATTTCATTGAGAGAGTGATTACAATGCCCTGGCTTCTGTTGTGGAGAGAAAGCATGTCCCTATAAGGCCAACTGCTGGGAATAAATTGTGTTTGTGACAGTGCAGAGTGACAGCAGCTGTGCAGCATATCAAAAGGCTAGTGAGGGTCGTGTGGGCCGTGAGGGGAGAGGGAGAGTGGAGCTGTACTGGACAGTGTTGGGTTTCAGAAGGCCTTCCAATCTTAGACTTCTGACCGAGGTCTGGCCTACACAGGCTTGGGCCGGGTGCAGGACCGAACTCCAAGGGCGGACAAGGGTGAGAGGCAAGGGGAACACAATGAACGAGAGCAGATCCATTGGCCAAGCTTTTAGCAGGGTAAATCTATAGGCGTACCTCGTCATAGTGGCAATTAAAGTCTTGTTTTTATTTTTATGGTTTAAAATGTTTTGGTTAGACTTGGTGTAACCCCTGTGAGTATTTCTACTCAAGATCAACACAAATACTTCAACTCCAGCGCTGTTACTTATACTGTAAGGTAAAAGTCACTAGTGAATCTATATAAAATCAGCTACAAAGCCCATAAGCCTAACATGAACAGACTTTCCATTGGCCAGAGGCATTTGACCTGCTGCCATTGCACTGTTCAAAACTCACAATAGGCTCATCCAAACTTTCTGAACAACTATTTAAAAAAAATCAGCGGTGACAGACACAGTTAAAGACATCCCATTCTACAGAGCGACACATTTATTAATAAAGTAGGACAAGTTTTTAAATAGTTATGCTTTAAAAAGATGGCTCTAAATATCTCTGCCTATGACTATCCTCTTTCTGTCACCATGTACTCTCAGGCTGTGCAGATTCACTTCATATATAATACAAAACATACAGTAGAAAGAACTAAACAAAACACAGAAGGATAAGCAGTAGACAATAATGAATGGAAGACATTTCTCAACCAGCTCCGCGTACGTCACAGTAAACCAGTAGTACCAAATCAAACTCGTAAAGGCTTAGGAGAAAGTATTCAAATATTGTTATTCTTACCTGTAGCGGCCTGCAAGAGCAGCAGGGAGAGCAGACAGCAGATTGCGAGCGTACCCTTCATGATGGCTGCCAGGAGAACACTGACAGTTTCACATACTATATATACTGCTGGCAGGAAGGTCAGAGTGCGCGCCGAGAGGAGAGGCGGGCACTAAGGAGGGCAGCTGCTGCACGGGCTGAGAGAGGTGTGAGAGAATACACACAGCAATTGTATCAGCTGATTGTCCCTCCAGAGCTCACTGTGGGATTCTGTTGAAGGATGTTGCCGCGGATGTACAGATTGTATGTTTGTGTGATGGATGCACTTGGACTCGGAATCAATCAATCAGTCAATGAGGAAGTGAAATTGTCCATTCTCAACGCTTTCTATGAATAATAAATGTGTTTCTGCCTGGTTTGGTTCAGTCACTCTCACACACGCTCAATAAAATCAGCAAAATCATAGGTTGATCGAGAGCAGCAGGCCCTCGCTACCATCTCTCTCCATTGACAGCTCACACACCCTATGCCCTGTTACCATTAGGTCGCAGGTTCAGGTCTCTCCCACTGAGGACAACGAGAGCCATTTCCAGCTTTGGTCCCACCTTGATTCCCCTGTTAAATGGCTGATTGCCACGACAGCCCCTCACTTTGTTATACAGTTGTGCTCATAAGTTCATATACCCTTTTAATCATTTGGCCATTTTTCATAGAATATGAATGATGAAAAATCTTTTTTTCCACTCATGGTTAGTGGTTGTGCAAAGCCATTTATTGTCAAAGAACTGAGTTTACTCTTTTGAACTCATAATGAAACAGAAACTACGCAAATGTCCATGATCTAACCTTCAACAACTGCTAGGAAAATTGTTCAGGAGCAAAGGAAAACTCACTTCAGCTGAAATACAGGACTCTCTGACAAAATGTGTTTGTTTTTTTATTTAACCAGGAAAGTCCCATTGATGAGTCCTGGCCAAGACAGCGGCACAAGTCAATACAATTTATAATATTTCAGGACAGATTTCAAGCAACAATTTCATAAGACTATTTAAAAACATTTACAAACCATGGATTTCATTTCCAAACCTTGGTACAGACAGTAGCAGTGATTCCTGAGAGCGTAAAGAATATTGTCAAGCCACTCTTGGTTTCAAGATGCACAATATGTGAACTTTTGATGAGGGACATTTGGCAAGTTTCTAGTTGAAAAGCGTAAACAAACCGTTTTTTGTTTTGTTTGTTTTTTTTTACAATAAATGGCTTCACACAAACCACTAACCATGAGTGAAATAAAGGTTTTTTTGTGTTATCATTCATAATCTATGAAATGCATAAGTTTACATGTAAACTTTTGAGCACAACTGTAGGTCTATCCATTTGTTTGTTTTAATCTATTTATTGTGGGCTCTGCTGGAATTTGTTTTTTTGTTTTGATTGTGCCCGCTCTGGTGCCTTTTTTTTTTCCCGCAACTGAAGTTCGAAACGGATAAATAAAGTGAATGTGGTTTGATTTTATAAACATCACAAAAAGCAAAAACATAAAACTTGAGAAAACTAAAATCTTAAATGTTGTATAGTTTTAACCATGGGATGCACTTTAGGGAGCTGTGCATATTAGGCCTTTATCACAAAAGTTATCGCCTTTGGTTTGACTGTCTAATATAGCCTATCCAAAATAAATGCACTGCCTGTACCTGACAATTTAGCTATAGTTGTTTAGAAAGGTATTGGCTCACTAACTAAGAAATGCTGGGCCCTATGGAAAATAAACATTTCTGGGCTTCCTACATTTTTTACAGATAGAATTTAACCCTAAAAACATACCCTGTATACCTTACAAGAGATTAACTTAACACATCACAGTGATAAAACACCCTTAAGGCGAGTATAAAGCCTATATAAATGAGAAAAGTATGGAAATTTGTACTTTTACATGAAAGGGAGAACATTTATTATGCAGTAATAATGCAGTAGGAAAAAAAAAAAACAGTAACAGCTGGTTTAGTCCTAGACCCGGTTTAGACCTGGTTAGACCTTTTTAGTCTTAGTTTAGGCCTTGATTTAGACCTGGTTTAGACCTGTCTTACTCCTGTTTTAGACCTGGTTTACTCCTGGTTTAAAATGATGGGGGGAAAAAAGACCTGCTCTTCTGGGCCCTTCATCAGTCCGGGCCCTTGGAATCAGCCTAACCTTCTACCCCCGCGCCCTTGCTTAACTATATTACAGCAGATAAAGTGATGTGAAGTCAGTGATTTAAAGCAAATAAAACTAAGTCTACAAGTTAAATGCAGGAACATGCACACCCCAGCAGGCATTCTACAAAAATCTCTGTAAGTTTAAATTTCATACCAACATTTTGTCCTTATTTTAATGAAGCATGACTTTGACAATACACTATTTATTTATTTATTTCTTACACAAATTGATTGTTTTACAGATCATGGTTGGATAGACCCTTTCATTGTTTGTAAACATTCTGGACTTTAGCTGGAGGAGCGCAGAAAGCTAGATCCCTATCTATTTCCATTGTTTGTTTGGTTTATTTGGTTGGGACAGTGCATGCACATGAAGAATGCATGTGAACACGCCACTCTGGATTGTAGCCTTGGGCTAATTTCCATCCGTTGTCCCACATTCGCACTCACAAACTCACTCTCATTCATCCTGGCCTATTGTACATGTTTTTAGTGGTAGGGGAAACCAGAGCACCCCGAGGAATCTTACGCAGACACGGGGAGAACATGTAAACTCCACACAGAAAGAGCTGGAGCTCCTCTGGACCTTGATGGTCTCATCATAAGGGGCTTCTAAACCACTCTTGGTCTGACCCATCACCTAGGACCTGTTTGTCATAGGAGA
>OMNZ01025080.1:0-18302 GCA_900303255.1 Lesueurigobius sanzi | reverse complement strand
AGCATGGAGTGAATGAGCCCCCTCCCTTTCATGTGTGAAGCGCTTTGGGTGTGACTATGTCATATGAAAAGCGCTATACAAATAACATTCCCTTTCCCTTTCCCTTTCCCTATGTGCATATCAAACAGTTAAAAAATCTGGTGTGTTTTGTTTCACTCCATCTCACAAACTCCTCAGAGTACTATCAGCACTCAAATAGCCTTCACTTCACATCCTTCTTGCAAATAACAGCATTTGAAAAAAATAATAATTTTAATCTGAGGTCCATTCGAGCCTTAATACCGTCCTCTGATCAAATGTAGCATTATGTTATATGTGTAGTCAAGAAAAAGTTTATTTTACCTTTATCTGCACGACTGAGAGCTGCTTCAGCCAACAGGTGTCATGGCCACGGCCCAGACTGCCCCCGACCAGTATCAAGACACTCCGACATCGTCATGTCTCACTTTTTTGCGTGAAGTAAATGTGCATTTTCTTTTTTTCTTGCAGTGAATATGAATGTGGAGGTAGCCGTGAGGACAGCGGGGAGAGTTTGGAGAGAAGCCTGGGACTGCCCTGCCGAGGGGCGGAGCAGTAAGCATGCGCTGAGCTGGCAGACTCTGGGCTGGTCCTGCTGGGCTGCTGGGCTCCGGGCGGCTGTCTGTGCGCTTCAGACGCTTGTGGAGGAGACTACCATCAACACTGTGTCTCCATAAGTGCTTAGAGACGAAGAACCCACTAGACACGGCCGTAACTGCGACCAAACACAGCGGACAGCCACTCCTCGGCATCTGGAAAAGCACGACAGAAGAAGGAGACGATCCTCCTCCTTTACCATACGACCCTGCTGCTTACCGCCCTACCGATCCAAGACCACTGCCATCCCTCTGGAGAACAACTCTTACCCCCCGAAGAGAGCCACGGGCCCCTATTGGACCCCCTCTGGACCGACATTGTCACATAACGATGCGCGCTAAAACAATGCTGAAATCTTTACGTTTTTTGATGTAGTCTTCATCCCTGGGTTCCGTTTCTTAGTGGCAATAGTTACGGCTATAACATTGGGTGTTTGCACTTTGACGGGTTCGCTGTGGAGTGATAATATGCACAAATCAGAACTCCACGCTGACAAACTAGAATATCCTCCAATTTTACATTAATTTGACGCAGTTTGGCTGCGCGTGATTGTGTAGCTATAAGAAATTATTCTGACAATGGTCTGGACACAGACCTCCTCTATAAGCCTATACTAACGTTGTTATAATACGTGTCAGTGCAAATAAATGACAAGGAGTCCGTAATCAGAGACGACGTCTGAGCCAAAGGACTTGCGTGCAAAGTTTGCCCTGGAGAGAGCAAAGTCGGAGCTATCTTTGTCCAATCCACGACGTTTTTCTCATAAGGTAAGACTTGACATTTAAGTCACCTCTATTATTATTGTTGTTAATATATGTTGTTCTATATTGTTGCAAAAGTTTAGTTGACACATTTTGAGCTATTATGCTGGGACTTCCAGCTGTCAGTCTTTCACCCAGGATCCACTGTCAATGACATCCAAACCACTTCCATGGAGAATGTGTTATTTACGTTTATGTTGTAGGCCTCGCAGGCGTGATGACATGCCTGGAATATTATAGTTCCATTTTCACGTGACTGTAGGTCTTCTTATCTCGCAGCCCTGTTTTCATTTGCGTCGCTCTTTTTTGGGGCAGTCTCCACTCTCCAGTCCTGGCCCACAAGGGGCGTTCATCAGTGCTCCGCCAGCTGTTGTGCAAGATGCAGCCTTGTGCTCAGCTCTTCTGTCACAACATCTGATAAAGAGTTCAACGTCTACAGACCACTGACTGTCACCTCAACTTCATTGGTAAAACCAAGATAATGTGTGACCTAGTAATAACACAGGCGCTGGAAACCAAATGATCACTGTAATAAGTGCAGCTACCACTATAACTCCCTATTTCAGGCAGCCATGAGAGTTTCACTCAGTAATAGGCCTCTGTTCTGCACTGTTTCAAATTAAGTGGCTATGGCAATTGTGTTTCCTTTTCTATTCCACAAAATACCAACGCAGTTGAGGCCATGGATGTATTGCAGGGGGCAATGGTGAGCCCAGGCCAAAGAAAGAGCTATTTTCCTCCAATTAAGCCAGTGTGCTGTCCCTGAGCCTAATTGTGCCATTGAGTTTTGGGATGGACATCTTCTCATTGGCTGCCTCCCATGGGCCCATTGTTCTGGAAGATGCCAGAGGAGAGAGCCGAGTACTGCCAAGGCAGACCTAATAAGGCCTTTACTGAAGGCTCATGAGTCCCGATCATTATAAAACATATACTATGCATTCTAATATCGTGTCTTTGATGTTTGCATATTTCCAAATGAGAGAACATTTTTGTGTTGAAGCATTTGAACCCTATGGCTCAGTCAGATAGCCTGTTAGTCTAGTGGAGGTCTGGCCGCTGGCCCAGTGGACCCCCTCTAAAGTATGCAGAGAGAGAGGCCGCATGGGTTTTCCAGCCTGGGAGGACTCTGACTCCCTCCTCCAGGCCCCTGCGTTTTAATCCATAACCCTTGTGTGAACTGTGTGTATGCAGGTGCTTCTCACATCCGTTGATATTCTTTTTGTCATTTTCCTGAAGTATCGTTGCATTCATGTGACATCATAACTCTCCATGGACCTTACTGTGAGAATTACATAAAGGCTTGAGACATGTCTACGGAAATTAAGGATTTTCAACAGATGATTTTTGTTTTTTGTCCAAATGAGCTGACCATACCTCTGCCTCCCTTATGCAATTTCTTAATGAAACACTATTTTTTGCTGGTCTTTTTGCTGGACTCCGCTGGCATTGAGTTTCACCTCTTTGATGAATTCAATTATGGCTGTTGGCTAAACTTAGGTTTAATACATCATCTTTGGACTCTGGATTTTCTGTTTTGATAAATCTTTTAAAAACTACACCTAAGCAGGGGACTAATACTTGTGTCTATATGTCTGCATATTCCAGAAACGATTAATCAATTACTAAAATAGTTGATTTTTCAATAATCGATTGTTTCAGCCCTAGTTATAACATCATTAATCTGTTGCCACCAAGCCACTGCTTCAGCCTCCTTTGCCCTATTGTGTCTCGTGGTCTTCTTACCACACTACAAAGCCAGATGTCCACTGGGTTCAGCTGTCCATCCCTGTGGTGGCATTCCTCTCTCACAGGATGTGCTTCTTTGCTGTGCATTTTCTCATCCTGCTCTGCTGCATTCTTGGCCACATGTAATGTTCAACAGCTGCCCCAACAGTTTTGTCTATACTGCCTTATCAATCATTTGCTTCTGTAAATATCATGTCAGAATATCATGGGTGCGAGTCTCAATCAGAGGGTATTAGATAGGTGGACACTTAACGGTGTGGTACTGCGTCAGAGAGTTGCCACAAGGCGAAGCTGGGAAGCCGCAGTGCACTTGTACTTGATGTTTCAGACAAAACGACCAATAATAAAGCCACAGGGTGTGTTGCTATGTCACAGAGAGCAACAAGTCATGAAACTCAAAGCACAAACAAACATGCCTGCAATAAAGAGTATACTCCTTGTCATACCTAATCAATACCTATTTTTTGCACCAGGAAGAAGACCTTAAACCTAATATTTGGCTACCTGTTTGTTGTCAAAGCAAAGCAGCATCATCTCCATAGAAATGAGTTGGTGGTGTCCCGCTCCCAGCTCTTTAGACCAAAGAGTCAGGTCGAAGGAAAGGAGAGCCAGCTCACCTTAAAGAAGCTTTTTTGCAGCACACTCATATGAAGAAATAACTAAATGCTTGTATTTTTACTGTATTGCTTGGGTAAAATCTTATGCAGTATGGTTTTAAGTGGTAATTAACTGAATAGTGACCTTTCTGTGCAAGTTCTCAGTCGTACAGGAGTTATCCATCGTCGGCAAAGATTCTTCAGTCTTCATCTGTAGTTGAAGTAGAGGACGTTTCGTGCTTTATCCAAAGAACTTCATCAGCATTGGTTCTTCATAAAAGACCCACAAGCGTCAATTCTGCTCAGTGCTGACAAAGTTCTTAGGATGACGAACGAAACGTCCTCCGCTGCAACTACAGAGTGCAGATGAAGACTGAAGAATCTTTGCCTACGATGCTTGGTGACCTGTTGATTTACACCGTTAACTTGAGTTCTAGGCATAATCCCATTTACTTTGGGAAATAAAGTAAAGCTGATAACTTGCATTGCCGTCACCGAGTCACACAAATGTCATGGGAGAGTCAGTGTGGGTGAAAGTGAGTGTGAATTAATATCACAGCAGGGTTCCTGAGCAGCTGGGGATTACGGTCAAAGCTAAAAGGCAACTCGGCAGCAGGGGACGAAGGATTACAGTGGCCAGTGAATGAGGCAGCATGTGGTGAAAACAAGGCACCCATACTCTGCTGGTAGCATAATCAGGAATATGTCTCGCACAAGAGAGTCCCCGACCTGTTGATGCACAGAAGAGTGACTCAAATATAAGTCTGTTTACTCTGCTGAAAAAGTACCGCTGACTGTCAAAGCCTTGCCTGCTGGATATGCCTCATTTTGTTGGAGAATAGAGTTGAGCATTGCTTGCACCAAATATTTTATCTGTAACTCTTTCCATATGTGCTGCAGAGGAGGTGACAGAGTGGGGCTGGGGCGAGCAGTGATGGGCCAGATTTTTGGACTCATTTGTTGAGAATAGACAAAGCGGATACAGAGGCTGACTCACTGAGTAGGGAGCCGAAGGAGACTGGTGCATACCGCTCTGCTCCTTGGCTGGCTCTGCACACAGACCGTGCATTTTTCTGCAGTTAAACTGTAACCACTAATCACATCGGCCTCACTGTTTCCCTCCTGCTACAGACCGTTCCTGGGTCCCTAGGGCAGGTTAAAAAACTCCTCAGGGGTAAATCTGCTCTGGTCCTTTTAAATCACCTGCACAGGCCATCCAGAAGTACCACACTGCTGTTGGTCTCTCAGTGATGATCTGACACGGTGAAATGTATGGGTCAGTTCCTCTGCTGTAAGTCCACTGGCCTGCATTTCCAAAATAAACACAGACAACTCAGTGCCTCGCTCCAGCAACCCCACCCACCTTCTCATTCTCTTTAATGCTCCTTCTGGGCTCCCCACTCACTCTTTGTATCGTGAGAGAATTTTAACTTCAGGCCCTGTAGACAATATGCAGACCATGTCTGGGCCTGGGCACATGGAGGAGGAAAATTTAGAGAGAGAATAGGACTAAAGCCAGTACATAAAAGAACAGCAGCAATGTATGCGAGCTGTGGGGAAATGGAAACACTGTCCAGTTTCCATGTGAGATTGAGTTGGTGATAGCCAGGGGAGGTTTGCTGGGATCTGGGAGCTGTATAGTAAGTATGCAGTGCATTTTGAATAGACACAGCTGGTTTGTATTATTATTTACTTGGCTGGCCAACACCCATGCTTCTCCAGGATACTCTGTGGTGTTACAGCACTTCAGTAGGGCCGAGGTATGCATGTGTGTGTTTGCTTGTTTGAAGAGAAAGAGGGAGGAGTCAGCGAGGGGGCTCTGTCTGTAAGTACAGCTCAGGAATAACAGAGGGAAGGGGCGAGTTTCTTGCACAGGGTTTGCATGAGGGAGACATGGGTGAGGCTTTTTAAAAACTGAAAAACGTCTCTCAAGTCTGGGCCTGGCTGTGTCTAGGCATATCCAGTCCTGTCAGCCTCCAGACTATGCCCCCTTCAACCCCCCACCCACTGCCCCACCCGCACTCCCTCCATCCCTGACTCCATTTTCCTGAGCCAAACTCCTTTCTATGAGATATTTTTTCTCTACACTTACTTCTCGTAGCTATTCCTATCGGTTGGGCAGGGTTGATAATTACATATAGTTTGTGATGAGGCTTATTGGTACCAAGAATCTGGGCATGAGACATTCATAACTAATTGGAATGACTCTTTGGTTTCTTTGCTGCCAGTGTATAGGCTGAATGTTCTAATTTAATTGGTTAGTACCTTCGCTTGATGTAGTGAAGTTAAGATTGTGGTTTTTCAGTTTTACAACACCCTTCTGTCTGTCGCATCTCAGCCGTCCTCCATCTGTCCCTTTGCATCTGTGTCTATGCTCCGTGTCTTTGGTTTTGGATGAAGACGTATAGGCGAGAGCTGTAGGGTGGAGCTTGTCGCATACTCTCCACACAGGACTGTACTGAAGAACCAGAGAGATAAAGAGAAAAAAAGACCGTCATATTGACCTTGTCTTGTTGTTATCCCAACCCGATATGGGAGGGGTGTGGGGGTACGGTTTAAAAGGAAAACAGGGGCTCGCTGTGTGAGAAGCAGGGAGCGCATAAGGCAGTAGTTAAGCTGGCACGGTCTGCCCGAGTCTAGAGTGTGCATGTATATATGAGATCACAGGCTGGAACAGGAGGGGGGCATGCCAGGGCACCATAATCAGCCGGCCCCACTCAAACGCATACATACATCACGTCACATAGTCCGCTAATTGCTCTCTGCTGTTATGTATTTCTCCCTCTTCCTGTTTTCTTTCCTTCCAATGTACTTTGGTTTTAGAGTGCCTGCCTGGCTTCTCCTGACTGTACGTAAACACTCTTTGGCACATTGAAGATCACATGATAGGGTTTTTATTATGAGCAGACCCAGTGGTTAGGAAGTATTCATGCCACTTTTTGTTTTGTTTTTTGTTTTTTTTCACTTTTTCAATGCATTTCTATAGGGTAGAGTAGGGCTGGGTACTGTTAAATGATAATAGCATGGTATCGAATTAGTTACTGATGGTGTCAGGGGGGAGAAAGGTACTGAAAATTAGTACCGAATCGTGCCGGAACCGGTTTTGTTAAAGTATTGGTATAAAAAAGAAATGAATGGTTCCCAGCCCTAGTAGTGAGTGCTATAAGAAATCTATAGCTTATGGTTCTAGTATTAATAAATAATACAAAATGAAATTGGTTCAATAGATTTCAATAAGGGGCTGTATGGGAGTGTATATCATATTGTCAGTAAAGAACGTTTTGTTTTAAAAGCCATTCCTGATTGGCTTAGCTCATTCCAGACATCTATGGGTATGCACTGACTCTGACTGTACTGTAGAAGTTGATCCATTTAGGCAGAAAAGGACAAATTTGTACCCTTAAAAAACATAATTCTTTGACTTCATTGCGATGTAGAGTGGTATTTCTTTCCTCCTGTATCCTCTGCCTTTTCCTCAGCTTTGGTTTAGTTTGTGAATTTAGAGCCAGATGTTGAAACTGACCATGGCACATTGGACTCGGCCTTATGATTACAGTCAGTCTGTACCATTTACCTGTCAAGTGTTTTGTCGTCTTCTTTCATGGATCTTTGTTACGCGTTGGCTGTGTTGAGAGCTAAAAACCTCGGGATAATTTGTTTTGTGACCCAAGACTGAAAAAGGGTCGGTTGAAATGTTTGCCAACCTTTTTGAGCCGTGCTACAGAATTTACATGAGAAAAATGAGTGAAATTGGCTAATCTTCCACAGCGCGCTAGTGGGACAGTGGTTAGGAAACACTGGTACAGAGCACTGGTTCTCAAACTGATCAACCTCTGCTGATACTTGGGCTTCTTCAGGTGGAACTGTGGGTCATCTGCAAAACGTTGTGCTTTTGTCATGCATTTAAGGTGTTTTCCTGGTTTTGACATGGCTTGTACATTTTTTTGTCAAATTTAGAACCAGTTTAGAGCCTGATTATTGATCAGTTCATCAGTGTAAGACAATAGGGTATAGTAGATGGAAAATAAATAATATTGACTGAAGACAAAATTATTAGTTTTTAGACTTGGTCAGAATAGATTACAAATCAGGTAACTCCTGATTTGATCTTGATCCAGTCTTGGTGGTCTAAATGTGTTCAAAATATCAAATATCAAACGATTCAATCTACCTTTCCACTTATGTGACAAGTAGTATTTCATTGTTTCTTTCTAAATACATTTCAGGCAGAAATTGCAATTTTAATATTATGTATTTACATGTATGTTGCATATTTTTCATTCGATTGAGTATTGTTGTCGAAATACATGTGGCCAAAAGTGAACTAGAATATGAATGATAACACAAAAACCTTTACTTCACTCATGGTCAGTGGTTACGCGAAGCCGTTTATTGTCAAAAAACCTGTTTGTTTACGCTTTTCAACTAGGAACTAGCCAAATGTTCATATTGTGCATCTTCAAACAAACATAATTTTTCAGAGAGTCCAGTTTTGTCAGAGAGTCCTGTATTTCAGCTGACGTGAGTTATTCTTTGCTCCTGAACAGTTTTCCTGGCAGTTGTTGAAGGTCATGTAAAGGTTAGATCAGGGACATTAAAGTAGTTTCTGTTTCATTATGATTTCAAAAGAGTAAACTCAGTTCTTTGGCAGTAAATGGCTTCACACAACCACTAACCATGAGTGGGAAAAAGATATTTGTGTCATTCATATTCTATGAAAAATGACCAAAAGATTAAAATGGTTTGTAAACGTTTGGCCACAACTGTACTTCTGAAACTGCTACATTGCGGCCCTCATTTATTACACTTCAGGTTCATGCGGCACGACTTTAATAATAGAGAAGAAGTCAAATCCGTATCATCGCTCGACGTGTTTATGAGGGGAACACACGGAAAAGAAAACCTGAGCCTTTTGCGGTTTTATTGCAGCTTCAAAATTGCGACGTCGCTTCGGTATCGATTAATCGTGCAGCCCTAGTACGCCGAGTATTGTTTTTCCTTGCGTATTACCCGAAGCAGCCCTGTCCAGCCTCACATCTGCTCAGTGTAGCCCCCACTTGTCGACTTTTACTGGCTGCTCCACAGGTGTCACCCAGGCCTCTCTGCTGGGACAGGGAGTGGCCTATATAAGAGAGAAGAATTGTGCCTATGGGGAAGGGAACACCCCCGTAGCGTGCTGTGTCCAATAGTGCCTGGCCAGTCTGACGAGGACAGACTGTTGCCCTCAGCCTCCCCATTGCATAAAGCTGTTGTTGAGATCATGTTACCCCTGCTTTTGAATAAGAAGAACGGCTTCCCAGGGAGTTCACTCTGCGCCTCCATCTTATTGAGTTGCAAGTAGCCAGGGTCAGTCGGTGTGTGCGTATATGGGCGAATAGGGGTTTGGTTCTCATGCGTGTGGTGCCATAATATCCCCGTCCAGGAAATGACTGTGAGACAGGCGCACCCCTCCCAAAAAGCTTGGAGCTGTACCACAGAGCTCTGAACTGGCCTGAACTCCCCACTGCACGTACTGTAGCATAAGAAGCTTCTCACGAGGGTCCGTGTGCGAGCTGCTGGCGCGCTCACGTGTGCACTATAGTACACATCTATATGCCTTATTGTTACCGAGGGACGGAGGGTTTTGGCACACTACCTGGTGCTGAAATACGCCCTGCGGTTTCGCTCGCGATACCACATTTTCCATTCGCAGGCCTCTTGTAAATCACGCTGCAAATTCCTTTAATGTTGGAGAGAAAGAAGTTGCTTAAAGTTTTACTGCGGAGATGGATAGTGCTGCAGTTATTTGTTTTACTCAAAGATGCCTTTTTATGTGAAAATATTTGATAGGGATTGATGGTACATTTCTGTGGCTTTAGTATTTTCTTGTAGCTTAATGGCTAGGAGTAAATTTCCAGAGGTGAGTGAATTGCGAAGAGCTGATCGCAAATGCCTAAAAAGTAGTCAACAACCTTTCAGATGTGAGGTGACCTACTCTTTGAAACTAAAGAGTAGGTGCACTGACAACTCAAATTGTCATATTTCTAAAACAAAAACACTGCATGGCAAGGCTAAGGACTTGCGCTGGAGTACGCTGACAGTTGGACTGCCAGATGACTTAGTGGTTGAACTGGAGCACGTATTGTATGTATCTGGGTCTGTTTCTATCCAATCATCTATCCAAATCCTATTCAATTTCCATCCTTGTTTTAACTGTACACAATTTAAGAAGAAATTGTATGTTCCATTAAAGTCATATCATCATTTTTTTTAACCTCTTAAACCCCAACAGGTGCCCAATTTGGGTCCTACAGGGTTCAAGAGGTTATTTTTAAATCAAATCGTGGTCAGGGCTGAAGTAAGGATCAAACTGAACTACCATACATTTTTAAATGTTTTATTTTAAGTGTGTAAATTTCAGTCAAATGGAAGACTACTTTTGCGATATGAATATTCGCCTATTGTGGTGATAATTTGGCAGTACTTTGTGCAGCCCTAATCTTTGCTATCTTTGTACCCCATTTACAAAATAATATCCTAAAATAGTTACACTGTTGACTTTGGCTCTTTGTCTGTGGCAACCTATGCCTCTGTCTCATTATATTCTTAAACTCAGTTTAAGGGCCTGGTCACAGTGATATTTTATTTGTGACTGAAAGGGGTTTCATTTGGCCCCCGAGACGGTGCTTAGATTCGTAAGAAGTATCTATTTTGATTAATTTGTGACTGAAGAGACTCTCAATAGCTACAAAGGACACCAAAACAGCGTGTCCTACTTAACAGCACAGTAATGAAAGGATATTTAATCATACATCTGTTTACAATTGATCCTTCTATGCAAAGCAGTATTGCATTTGGCCCTCCGCCCGCTGATTTTGGCCCTCCATAGCCTATTTTGGCCCTTCATGGAAAAAACCGTGGGCACCCCTGGTTTAGGATATTCTTCATTTGATCCTTATTAGTGTTACTTTGCGGGAGGGCAGAGAAAACTTGGCGAGGCAAGAACGTAAAGGTACTATATGTCATGGCAGTGTGCGGCTCGTTGTCTCTGTCTGTCCATGATTCCTTCATCAAATCGGCCATTGCACAACGGTGGAAAAAAGTTTGATGTTTAGATTTCTTTTTCGTGTTTAATGGTGAAGAATGTGTGCCTACTGGAAACAATTTTTATGACCAGCGTATCTGCTATGGGCTTTTCTGCACAAAGATCTGACCCTGATCTAAAGTACCATGGCACTTTTTAGTCATTTGTGTAATGGCTGTGGTTATGCAGTTTTGAGAGGAATTATGCCAGTGCCACATTTTCCCTTGGGGGGGGTTCCTATTTAGCAATGGTTAGGGTTTTGGTGACGAACGTAAAAGGGTAACTCATATGTGTGTTCTTGGAATATTTTAGATTTTACCACTAATATTATTCCAAAACCAGGTTGCTGCCCCTCGTCTCATTCCCAAAGAGACAAAATCTCTCTTTTTCACTCTGCAAGAAAGAGAAATTCATTTTGTTATTTGGATGTTACAACAAACTCCCTTGTCTTATTGCCAGTGGAGCTGTTAGATATTGTTGGTACATGTGAGTCAGCGGGATGACAGTGTTTAGTGTGGGAGTAACTGAGAGGCGTCACTTCCGAAATGCGGACCCCATCCAGCGAGAGCAGACACAGCTGGTTAGTGGGCTGGAGGAGGAACGGGGCAGGGATGGAGAAAATATGTTGTCTTTTCATCCTCCGCAAACAAATTAGGGCTTCACTCAAACATTGCAATGATGATAAGAACATTACGAATAATCCTATAATGAACAACGTACCTGTAAGTGAAACGACAGTGGTGCTGGTAGGTTTAGACATGGCTCATTTGGCCGTGTAGGTTGTTATTGCAATGTCCAATCTACTTTAAAATGTAGTCATTGAAGGCATAGTATGGCTATATAGTTTTTTTTTCCCATGACAACGTTGGTAAAGTTTAGTAAACTCCATCAAACCCCTGATCTTATGATAATGGTGGAAGAGACTTGACAGGCTTATGTGATCAGAGCCTGTGGAGCATGTTATCATCCAATGTACCAAATACACAAGACAAACTCTCACACAGGAGGAGTCAGGGGCAATGAATTCGGACAAAACAAACAAGTGTGCTACAATTCAGCAGAACTGTGAGTCTGAACTAATGGATGGAATGGTTATATCCCTCTTTTAAATGTGGTGAAGGAATAGAAAACTCTCATTCGCACCCTGCAGATGTAGATACAGTTGCTCAAAAGTTTACATACCCTCGCAGAATGTTAGGGTATGGTATAACACAAAAACCTTTATTTCATTGGTTGTGTGAAGTAGGGCTGAACGATTTTGGAAAATAATCTATTTGCGATTTTTTCCTCAATATTGTGATTGCGATTTAATATGGGATATAATAAAGGTCCTCTTTAGGGCTGAATGATTTTAACAATTTAAAAATCGTTTTATTTAAAAATGTATTTTTTGTTAAAAAAATATATTTAAATATAATTTAGAGCTGGGGAATTTGGCCAGCCGATTTGATTTTTTTTTTTTTAAAGCACTTAAAGTGAATATTGCACTTTTGACCTGGGGGAGTCTGAGAGTCCTGCAGTTTTATTGTTTTTTAATTCAGATGTGATTTTTGCATTCATGTACATTTTAGAAAATAAATTATATTTTCAGCTGGTCCTTTAGCTCCATCTGTGCTTTTATAATTTCTTTTTTAGGAGAGAGCAAAGGCGGTATGGCCATAAGACAGTGTCAGTGCCCTCTGCTGGACATTGTGGAATTTCTGCCTTTTAAAACAATCTTGGCTGCCCCCTAGTGGCTGGACAGAGCATTTTTATCATTTCTTTTAAATGTCATAACTCCTGACAGGAATGGGCTAGAGACTTACTTTTTTTTTGTTTTTTTCCTTAAAAATCGCATACCTCTACGATTTGCAAATCACGCTGTGTAATATCGCGATATAATCGCAAATGCGATAAATCGTTCAGCCCTAGCGTGAAGCCATTTATTGTCAAAAAAGCAGTTTGTTTATGCTTTTCAACTAGAAACTAGTCAAATGTCCCTGATCAAAAGTTTACATAAACAAAGATACATTTTTGTCAGACAGTCCTGTATTTCAGCTGAAGTGACTTTTTCTTTGCTTTGTTTTGAACAATTTTCCTGGCAGTTGTTGAAGGTCATGTAAACGTTAGATCAGGGACATTTGAGTAGTTTCTGTTTCATTATGATTTCAACAGAGTAAAAAGGGTATGTAAACTTAAAAGTGTATGTAAACTTATGAGCACAACTTTATGTGGATCCAGAATAGGATTATACAACCATCAGAAAATGACTCAGTAAAAAGAAGTGGTCGTCATCATCGCTGCGATGGACAACCACAAGCCAGCACACCATCTAAGACTGTGGTTTTTGGTTGACCCCTAACATTACCAAAAGTTGAATTGTGAAAATACAGTATGTGACTTCAACTTATTAGATGCTACTATTGGAAACAAATTGATTATACCTATACCTACATACAATATTTCCAACTATTTCATGTCTAGTACCAGCACAATGCCCTGTTCCTTGGTTCACTCTTGACCAAATGATGCCTGCTCCACAGAGGAATTGAGTAAAAAGACCATTTCTCTTTTATTGCTAGCACCAACTCCAGGCTGTTTTTCTTCCTTGGTTTTGGCTGGGTTTATCCCCCTCTCCTCCTCCTCCTCCTCCTCCTCCCTCTTTCCTCTTTCCTCTCCTGTTGCTCTCCTGCCCAGCGCAGCACAGGCTTGGCTGCCGCTGAGCCCACTCCAGACCCTGTGATTGCGCGCAGGAGTCAGGGATTGCATCACCGCCTTGTGGGGAGAGGCCACAGGAATGGGCCCTGAGACAGAACAGCAGAGGAAGACGGCATGAAACGGGGAGAGCGATGAGAGACGAGCGAGGCCAGGGAACACTGAGCAGGGAGTGTGCGTCTTATTTTGGCAGGGTCTCATAAAGTAGACTTTATGTACGGTGGAACAGTATGGAGTTGCAACACGTGACGTAAACAGTTCGATTTGTAATATGACAACATCAGCACATGTCCAATATGTGATGGAGACTCGAACTGTTTCATACTGAATAATGAAGAACAGCTAACTCGGTTTGTTGCGGTCATTTGCGTTGCTGTTGTGAGGCCACTGCATGGGTCAGGAATGTGAGCAATAGTCTTTGGGGGTCATTTATTATTAAGAGAGGTGCTAAATAGTGAGCGCAAGCTGCCAAAGAGCATGTCGCTTTTTGCAGACTTGTTGCACCAGATCAACCATTTGAAGTTGGGCGTCTTACAGTATTAAGGACCCAAATATTATATGCAGATGAGACAATGGGTAAATGAGTCTGCTGGTGATCCACTTTTGCACATGTTATTTATTTTGCACATGAGCAAACACAGGTATGAGGTATCATTGTGAATTTTAAATGTCTTGAATGTCATGAATTTTTTTTACTCCGAAATAACATTTTGTTTAAATTTTAGCCCTGATGAAGACCTAAGTGTCTAAACATGTTGGCTAGGCAATCTAAATAAAGGCCTTGTAAGTACTTTCCTCGTGCTGCTCATATTTTATTGCAGTGCCTGGATCTGCAGTTTTTTTTATGGTGAACTGAAAAGACATGTTTCAATTTTTTGTCTCCAAACTTCACAAAACTTTCAGTTCTGTGTTTTACATTCAAAATGAAAATTTCACCTTTTAAGTTTGTGTAGGTTCTCAGTCGTACAGGAGTTGTCCATCGTAGGCAAACATTCTTCAGTCTTCATCTGTACTCTGTAGTTGAAGTGTAGGACGTTTCGATCTTAGTCCAAAGATGATCATTAAGCTGATGACGATCTTGATGAAGACTGAAGAATTTTTGCCTCGCTCACCTTTTAAGTATTCACTTTTCAATACAGTACGCCAAATACAACTATACAACAAATACAGTGTGAAATTTGCAGTGAAAACTTCACAGTAAATTTCCTGAGCAATCGATCCTGAGACTGAAAAGGAGAGACACAAGATGTTTCCTATTGGCCTGTGTATTTTTTGGGCGGGTTTAACAAATGATTAAGGCAGAGTTTAGGTTTTGACGAGTCAAATGTGATCATTTTGATTGGTCCTTGTACTGTATCCTGGTGGCCTAGAGCAGGGGTCCCCAAACCTTTTGGGCCGTGACCCCCAAAATCACCAGGCCAACACCTCAGGACCCCAATTGTATAATATAATAAGCAAGTATAATAATTTCAGGTGCATGACGTTTTATAATTGGGTTGATTAATGTTTGTTTTGATATTATAATTGGATGTGGCTCAATTTAACTGACTTTCATCAAAAATACACCAAACTCAATGTTATACATTTAAAAAATATTGTCTTTTAATCATTTCGTGACCCACATTGATTCACTCTGTAAGAGCTTGGATTTTTTTACTTTGAATATTTTTATTATTTTTTATTAGAATTTTTTTTACTCCAAACGTTGCACTCTGAATTTAGACTCTTGAATTTAAGGGCTTGAAAAATAATAAAGCAAATATTTAAAAGGTGAAATTTTCATTCACTGAACTGAACATTGACTGAAGTTTGGAGACCAAAATTTTTTTTTTTCCAGACATTTCAAATTCACAATGTTATGATACAACAAATCTTACAATGGAAGACAAACTACTCTATGGTCAGTACATTTTACTACAAAGGACAGCAAGCGTTTATAGAATGCTTATCAATCTTCACAAATATACAATTCATCCGGGATCTACTAAGCCCAGAGTTCAGAGTTCCAGTTCAGAAACAATACCAACATGTTATTTGATTCTGCCAATGGGTCGTAGGTTTGCCAGAAATGATGGTGGATACATTGTTTTGATTGCCAGCCTTATGGTCAGTGCTTGAGTTGACAATTAATCAATATTGTATTTCAGTTCTAGGTCTGCAAAAATGTTTCCTTCTCTTTGGTTTAGCTTACCATGACATGTCGAATGTGGATCCCAAATATGCATTAGTTACTAGAGCCTGTGGGATTGTGTAAAGTTACTGGAGATCACTGATGAGGAAGGAAGGGGGGGGGTTCTATTTTTTTTTTGTTCTCCTCCAGACTCCGGGAGGTACAGAGTTAGTGGGAGGTCAGAGCATAAGCCGGGGTGGGGACGTCTATCAAATCTCCTGTGTGCAAAGACAAACACATTCTTCTCTCTTTTTTTTCTCTCTCTCTCTCTCTCTTTCTCTCTATCTCCCCCTCTCCCTCTGCTCCTTTGTGGCGTCCTGTTGCTGTTTCATTGGTTCCTGCCGTGCCCACAAAACCTGCAATGTTGTGAAATGCTCCACAATATTGTAGGATTACTCACTTGCGTTCAAAGCCCAGGCGCTGCACAGTGTTGTCCCATGTAGCTCACTACCACCAGCAAAGACTGAATGGGTAACGCGTACAGTATATATCAGTTGCAGATTTTAATCGAGAGAACCAAACTGAATGAAAACACATGTTGCAGCACGCGGCCCCTCAATCGCATACTGTTTATGTCATATAGCAGCTACTAGGGAGGCTAATAAATAGACTCTGGCTTGGGGGAAATTTCCGAAGCTCATGCCAGTGTGTGCAGTTTTCCTCTCCCCTATACCTGCCTAGTGCCTTCTCACTTTTCATTTGTTCGGGGTAAATAGTTTGGCCCTCCACCATTGCGCGAAACACTTCCTGAGCCTATAATATTGAGTACTTTTAGGCATTGCTGCAACTTAAGGCGAAAAAAACAACAACAAACAATACACATTTGAAGCAGCCATATACATTTACTTATGGTTAATGTGCAAGTTTGCCTCCTGTTGTTATTCTTGAAAATATACACAAATTGAGGTATTTTTAGATATTTAGGTAGTTGAAGTAGATTTAAAGAGAAAAGCAGGTGTTGTGCTATTGCTCCACGAGGACGATGAGTGATGATGTGCTAACTGCTTACCTCTGGCTTCAAAGTTGGTCCCTCTTCTTAGTAAAATGTATTGGCATACGGGGGAAGTTACTGCATACAATACTAAAAAGAGAGTAAATGTAACATTTTGGGTGTCCAATCATTTTCTCCGTGAGAGAAAAATGATCTTAGCCACGTGTTTCTTCTTAATACCTAAATGTTTGCTGATTGTCTTCAACATCGAAGAGATTTTTGAAGTAAAAAACTCTGTATGGACTTAGAGGATCCTTTCTGTTTGTGAAACCAAAGGCGTGGAACAGTTTAGAGGACGAACTTAAGTCCTGTGCAACATTATTTATGTTCAAAAAAAAGCTCAAAGCTAGCATAATGAATTCTTATTTGAAAGAATAATGGCAAAATATGTTTTTTTTAGCTGCTCGGTTCTTGTTTCTTGAGTGATGTAAATTACTGTATTCATGATTTATGTAAATATAATTCCCAATGTGCAGAATGTAAATTGTGATAAGGCAAAATATGCTAAGATTCAGCCTAGGGCTTTTTGGTCTTGTACTATTCCAACATTTGTTATTTCTGTTATGTTGTTTTTTTGTTTGAACTGACCGGAATAAACTAAACTAAAACTAAACTAAACATGTTGATAACTCAGTCATTCGATGCACTTAGACAAACTGCATCTATAAATGTGACTTGGTACCTACGAGTCGACTCATCAGGCTTATGTGGAAATGGATGGAGAGCTACAGGTTGGAGTTTGCAGATTTTAAATACATTATCTCTCTCTGTATAGTGAGACGAAACTACATCTGTGACATTATAAGATAAATGGCAAATCACGATTCATTCTCCAAACTTGCAGTATAGTTACACACATTGCATTGTGCTACCGTTGACATCGTAAAGCTCCTTAAGCTCCTTAGACTTATACCATGCACCAGTTCGCTCTTGTGCCCACTCACCCATCGCATCTGCCCCCCTCCCTCCCCACGTTCAAGCCAGGTCACTGTGTCGTGTAATAATCCCAGCTTTTGTAGCCCATGAAACTCACTGACACAATGTGAGATCTTAGTCAGATGTCTTTTTCCTGGGCAATGGGGGCATAATCCCACTATATATACAATATGGCATAAGTGCAAATGCTTTTACAGCAAATTGTTGGGATTATGAATGTTGTATTTGTCTCAATATTGTCACACGTGTTTTCCATCACGTTGTGTTAGGCCCCATCCACACGAAGACGAAGACGGGCCTAAACGCAAAAGTATTATATCAAACCGGCGTATCATCCACACGAAGCCGGCGTTTTGGGGGAGTCTAAACGATAAAGTTTGAAACCACGTCTCATTTCAAAACACTGTTCTCGCGGCTCCGTTGTTACAGCTTTCCTAAAACGATGACGTCACAGCGCCAGCGTTGTGTATGTTTTGCATAATCTACTGACCTTGTAATGGCTTTATCAACCCAATCCAGCCTGTTCTGACCGTGATACTTCTCCTCTGCTTCACCGCGAGGCACAGCTGACACATGGAGAAAAGCCCCAAAGAAATATGTTCTATGTTCTGTCTGTGTTTTTGTCCTGACAGAGAGTCTGTTCACTGACAGTATTTCTGCTCTCGTCCTTTAAATCTAAAACATAGGGATGGGCGTCTTGAATCACACGAGTCGGCACTGTGTCGAAGTC
>OMNZ01025076.1:0-24339 GCA_900303255.1 Lesueurigobius sanzi | reverse complement strand
TTTATTCTATTCATTGCAAAGAAGAGGAATGCAAAGAACATTATATCGGGGAGACAAAACAATTATTGAGAACCAGGCTTGGCCAACACAGAAGGGGGAATTCCAGCGGGAACGGCCCTCAATCGGCTGTGCATCTGCATCTGAAAGCCAACAAACATTCATTTGAGGACACTGAGGTTAGGGTCTTATCGAAAGAAAGTAAATACTTGGAGAGAGGAGTCAAAGAAGCCATTTTTGTTAAAAAGGAAAATCCAGCAATGAATCGCAATGGAGGTCTATGTTACCAACTGGACCCTATTTATGACAGCTTACTGAGACACAAACCGATTGGCAATAACAACCTCAGAGCGAAACCGACTTGTTGTCAGCAAGCAGCAGGGCCATAGGCAGTATCAACGACTTAGAGAGTAGCTCAGGGGAGACAATGGACCCTCGTCAAGCAACTTTAGCAAGTACTTTTAGCACTAAGAGAGGAGGGGCTTAGAGGTTGACTCCTCCTGCCGGTTCACTGCCTTTATAAACCCACAGCGTGCTCCAGGCCTTCAGTAGCTGATGACGATCTTTGGAGTAAGATCGAAACGTCCTACACTTCAACTACAGAGTACAGATGAAGACTGAAAATTTTTTGCTTAAGTTTTAGTGGTTATCAAGGTTTTTAAGTATTGTGGTTTTGTCTGTGTCCAACAGGATACTCTCTTTGGAATATTCCATCTACCTCCAGGATACGCTGCCCTGTGAACAGAGTATCCTGATATCCGACTGGCGCTAATGTGCTGAGCATATGCAAATTTGAAAGAAATTATATATATAAGAAAAGGATATACTGTATGGCACGTGCAGAAACAATGACTGTAACTTGTTAATCTGGCAAATCCAGAATGACTCCCCTCTGTACTCTGATACACAGTAGTGATATCAGTCCAGTCAGCCCGCCCTCGCTGCACCTAAAGCCAAACTCATGGAACCGTGCAATCAGATTTGTCTATTTGAAGCATCACTCTTGGACAGTGCCCAGACTCAATCACTGGTACAACAGTGAGTCTGGCTTTTCCCAGGCTAGTAACTTGTATCTAGGCTTTCAAAACATCTTGGCTATATTGTAATAATAATTTAATATCAAATTCATTGTACTTTCACCTATTATAAATACCTCATATATTAGGTTTTAGAGTGGGGCACAACTAATGACAAATATGGTAGAACTAATCATTTATGCACTGCTGCTAACACACAGTTTCTCTAAACACAGGGGAAAGGTAAAGAAGCTCCCGCACACTGTCTCACTCTGTTATATATTTATTGCTGCAACATTTCGGTCAGGTAGACCTTCGTCAGGCTATGAGGACAAACCCTGCTGTCAGGTCTCCCCCAACAAATTACCACCAACCGGTGGCATTGCCAATGAGTCATCCTATTGGGTGACCTGGAAAAAAAACAAAACATCATATTTTTTGCATTTTCAGTATTGCCATAACCAGTAGGGCTGTGCTCAATATATTATATCAGCAAAACATCGTTATGGAGCACTTGACAATGCGCGTATCGTATTGAGGCACCTGTATCGTGATATACAAATTATAAAAGAAAATGAATTAAATCTGGTTGTTTTACCTCATGGTTTATTCATAACACATCACAACACGCTTAATCAGTTGCTGAACATATTTAGCATAATAAAACTACTATTTATTATACCTATGACATCATTTTCTTCAGGTTCTTTGGAATATGTATTGTATTACAAACGCTGTATCGGGATACACTTGTATCAGGATATAGTATCCTATCATGGAACCTGTATCGGGATACGTATCGTGAACGTGAAGTTGTTATAATACCCAAACCTAACAACCAGAACACATGTAAACATGCTAGAATGGATGGACATGGATTTAAAAAAAACTCTCCTTGCACTTCATTAAAAAAAAAATGGCTTGATTTCGTAAAGTATAGCCTTTTAGTGCCTAATAACATCTCACTTTGACTTAGCACTTAACATTAATTAGCTCTTGAAACAGTATGATTTCGTTTGTTTTGTAATGGCTGAGGGGTTGATGTGAGGACACATAGCAAACCTAGCACCAAGTGGATATTGAATGAATGATATTGTCGATGCTCCCATACAACAATGGTTTTAATGAGATGGTTATAGCCATCACAGTAAAGCAGCCTACATCACTTCTGGCCATTGCCACTATTGAGACAGCCCACATGACAGCGCACACGTCTGAAGCCTGACCATCTCTCCATCGGTGCCCTACCGAACTAACGATGACCTTTGAGTCCCAAAAGATGTCCAGGGAGGGAGACGACGGCCAATTAATTTACGCTTCGGAAGCGGAGGAGATGTGCCATGTGCGCGCCCGGGCCCGTCACGTCGCTGCCGGACTGAACTGCGCGGGTTACGCGGGAAGAGAGAAGACAAAGCTCGGTATAATTAGGATTCAGGAGGGCCTTAGTCGGGGATAATTAAACTTGACAGCCACTGTGGAGACGAGAGGAAGTGCGCAAGAGATCCCCCTCTTCAAACTTTAACTCCGGATATAGGCTTTTCTATCACTTATTACACACACGCGCAAGAAGACCGTGCGCCACCCTCCATCCATCACCCCTGCTGCTTTGCAAAGCGCTTACAAGGCAATAATTCGGTTGACAGATTAATAGAGATGACAAAAGCAGTTGTGGTGTCCACGGGTATCGGCCTTTATGAGATGAGCGTGATCATTATCGAAGCTGACATTTTGAGCGTCCGCGCACTCGGCTACACGATTGGATCAGACGCGCACAAGTAGCTACACGGAAAGCAGACAGGGGAGACGTTTCATAAGAAATGGGTCTCAAACTGTGGCACTTGGGCTTCTTCAGGTGCTCACATCACACATATGGCAGACATTAGGCACTTGAAATAGGCCTCTCTTCCTTTTTCATGTCTATAGTTAATAGTATTAACCATGAAAAACAGGGAAGTAGATTGCCAGTATTGTTAAAGGAGTGTGTGGTGTTAACATGGGGTTGGACATAAAAAAAAAAGTTCGAATTTTTTTGAATAAAAAAAAAGAGAAAATAACAATAATTGTGATAATATTGACTGATCAATATAGTGACGTGCCCACTAAATTAAATTATCTTTTGCAAAACACAATATTATGCCATTAAAAAAGACAAAGAAGACATAACTCTTCTTAAAGAGAGGTGTCCTAAATTCATTCATGAACTATCTGTCTGTTGACTATCTAAATACAAAGACACGCCCTTTAATCTTCCATTCATGGGCACAAGAGCATGAGGCAGTACTCATTTACATTTACTCCACGAGAACATATGAGTAACCTTTTGAAGTATTTAAACAAAAATCATGTCTTTACATCCTATGATGTGGCTAATCTTGGTGTCCACACATTTGGTAGAGCTTTGGGATGACGGTGGAAGTGAAATAAAAATAAATGATGTTTGACAATAAAATGAGGTTGCCATAGGTTTGAATGAATGTACGCCTGGAAAAAGGCCTTTTTCCTCCCTGTGGTGTAGGAAATAACAACAGAAATGGATAATCCCACATCAGCTGTCACTAATTTGCAACTTTGGAATGTTTTTCTGCGTAAAACACGTAGGTCAGTAACTGTATCTGAAACTGTATCTCGGGGACTCTAGGTCTTAAGAGGTTAATATTTGTATGCTACTATTTTTTAAATACCGTTACTCTTATTGTAAATAGCCTCCTAATATTTTGTCTAAAGTCTCTCCTCTGATTACGACAGGTGTGACTCAGAGCAACAGCTAACGAGCTTCAGCCCTCAGCTGTGACAGTCTGAGTTAAGCTGGACACACACTACAGGATTATTAGCCAGATTTTTAGTCTGAAGGTGGACACACACTACAGGATTTTTAGCCAGATTTTTAGTCTGAAGGTGGCCACACACTACAGGATTTTTAGCCAGATTTTTAGTCTGAAGGTGGCCACACACTACAGGATTTTAAATCTTTTGAGACTAAAAATCTGGCACAGACCACACACACTTAAGGACAGACATGAGGACAGACATACACACACATGAGGAGTCCCACCACAGATCATGCCATGAGAAAGTTTTTGCTGAGCCACACCTCCTCAGACTCAGAATAAAAATCTGTCCTAAAATCCTCTAGTGTGTGTCCAGCTTTAGGAAGAGTGGCTCAATAAAAACTTTCTCTCATGGCATGATCTGTGGTGGGACTCCTCATGTGTGTGTGTGTGTGTGTTAGACCTGACGACAAACCGAGGAGGAGATGCATTTAGATGAAGTAGAGACCGAGACAATTGACAACATGGTTTTGGTTGAGCACCCGATCAACTTTACAGCCTCCAGTTTTTATGAATTTGAAGCCGATTGATGAATATTGTTTTTTAGTCCAAACATGGCAAAGAAAAGAAAAACTATGCAGCAAAGGCCAGTTCGATTGATGTAACCGTTTATTACAGAAATGTGTTAATGGCAGCTGAAATGAACTTGGTGAATACAGACGGTATGTTAATAACACACAATGTTATTCAAATACCAGAAAACTCAAAATGTGGCTGACGTTTAGGGGAGCGACTGAACCTGAGCATGACTATCGTCCATTGGCAGTAAACAATAACTAAAATTAGCTTACATCTAAATTCTTCATAGGGAATAACGATGAAGTAATGACCGTTACTTGCATGTTTCGGGTGTGTTTTGGCACTGGCTAAATCAGCAAGAAGCTCAATCAAAAACACCACTTTAAACCCTTCATTCCCCCAGAGTAAAACATTATAAGAAACTAATTAATACAAATATTTCCTTTTGTGACCCGTCTGTAAGGCAAGGAACACATTACAAAAAGAGAAAAAGCTCAAAAGACCAAAACAAATGTCTTCTTCAACGTCTACAACTAGAAAATAAAGAACTATGTTACATCGATTTTTGAAATAAAATCATTTCTCGATCATGCTCATTTATCCTATTTAGCTTAATACTTTACAAGTCCACAGTTTTCTAATACAAGTTGTTTCAGTAATGCGTAGTCCAAAAGGAATTGTTGGTGTGACGGTCTGAGTGCAAATCCAAACAAAATATCAAGTCGGATCCAAGTCAAGTCAATTGATACAACTCCAGCAAAACTCATGTACCTACTGTATGATGGAACAGGTTTAGTTTTGTATGAACCAAGTCAACTTAAAAAGCTTTTAAATACAGCGACAGACTTCTTGAATCGAGGACCAAGTCTGGAAATAGCTTCTTCTCAAGTCAAGACCATTTTGAGTTACGGATGGGCTAATACTTTTCCTCAATGTTATCACAATGAATGTACACTTAGTAGTTTTATATCTACATCTATATAGGCAGTGCACTTCATCTGAAAGCTCTCACTCGACTGCGATTGGTCAAATATGTCTGACCAATAGGAAGAGGGGGTGGGGTAAAGTAGACTGCGGCTGCGTGTCTGTGTTTGGGGGAAAAGAGCCGCATTAAACAGAAAAGCAGCATCACCGAATCACAGGGTCATGTTACAATACCATACAATACCATACTGTAACCACTATTCAGAGCCTCTATAAACTCTGCAGTCCAACTTTGAAAGAGATTAGGATTATAGTTAAAGCCACACTGCGGAACATTCAGGGTTATATTATGCCATGACTCAAGAGTAATAGTAGTAGTAGTATTTGTCAATGATGAACATGCTTCTAATGATCAACTAGATGCTGACAAAGCTATTTTGCAGTGGGTCAACAAAGTAGAGCATTCTGAACAGATACCCATGTGCGTCACACCGGGGGGGTAGAGGGTATTGAGTACCCAGGGCCTATACTGTATGTGTCAGGGGGCCCACCAAGATAGTTTGTACCCAGGACCCAAAATTTGGTGGAACGCCCCTGGAGGTACCTATAGTAAATATTGAAACGCAGATATCTCCGTTTTTGAATTTATTTCTCTACAGGCGACAACTGTAAAAGTAAAGTTGAATCAATTTGATCAATAACAAGAGACTTAATATTTCTGGTTCCCTGAAATAGCTCTGTTTTTGTTGATTTTTGTCTGTAAATATCATATTTAAAGCTTAAGTGTAGCTACATGTACTTGTAGTCAAAGTAAAGCAGCAGCATCTTCATGGAGATGAGCTGGTGGTGTCCCGTAACCAGCAAAGATATGATTCTGCTGACGAGGCATTTTTAAACAACAAAAACAGTTTCATTTAAATAAAACTAAAACATTAGTGGGTAATGTTATGCAGCTTGGCCTTAAGTTTTGTCTTATCAAGTGCAAGTTGATATCAAATGAAGAATAACCCATTGGTTTAGTTACAAAATAAACCAGCTTCATTGTTTCTTTTCCTTCTCACCTTTTTTAAAACTTCACATTGACACATATCTTTAAATTACACATGCATCCTCCACATCCTCAGGACAACATTCAGGGAAAACGCAGTCATCTTCAGTCTATACGGGTTGCAATTTCAAAGCTTTGTTCAGTCTTTTTCCCCCTGTCCAGGAACAATGGTTTAATGTAATAGTCTGTGTCCCGATGCTTTAACTGCATAGGCTGAAGTGTCAACACCAGAGCCGATGGAAGGCACTTGAGTTGAGTGACACGTGGCTTAGGTCTGTCTTTCTCGTGGTCGTTACGATGAAGAGGGGGGTGATGTGGGATTTAGGAGTACTGCTGCGTGAACCTCTGGTGGAACTCCTTCAGTTTGTTGAGCAGAATCGTCAGCTTGTCTATCGGAGGCAGGATGGTCATTCTGGACACAAGGGAAAAATGGAATTAGGAATAAGGGTTACACACTGCATACAATGATATCTTAATGAGTTAAAACGACTGGAATTAAGACTAGTTTAGTTTATTTGAGCTGCTTACATTCTTATATTGCTACAACTTTACAAGACTATTTGATACTAATCTGAGTAATTCTCTCTTGCCAAGTAAAAGCACCTGCCAATGGAATAAGATTTTTCCCCACTTATTTTAAGTAAAGTGAGATTTATTATCTACTTTTTAAGTGCAACAGGAAATTTAATCTTATTTTCGGTCCATTTGGATGTTTTTACTTGTTTTAGGTGCAAAAATTCCAGGAGCCTCTTTCACAGGGCTGTGAAGGCCCTGTTGGAGGTCCAGCCATTGACATGAGGCCAGTGTTTCATCATAACTCACACTGGTCAGTACTTGAAATGACATTTAATAGATTTATTCAGATCTATTTTTTATGTATTTTATGCTGCTTACACAAGAGAGTGTTCTCAAAGAGAATTTTGCCAGTACGCTACTTCTACATGGACCTTTAGCCACTTGTGTAAACAACCACCCACTGCCAATTTACAGAAGATTACCTTAATACGTATTTTGTATTTTGTATTAAAACCAAACTCTTTCGTTGACAACCCCTCTTTATTTATCTGGGCTGGGGACTGTCACACACTGAACTCACCTGAAGTGATATGTGCCCTCTCTCTGTCCAAAGCCACTTCCTGGTACCAGGCAGATCCCAGTCTCCTCCAACATCTTCATACAGTAAAACATGTCGGGCTGCTGGCCTTTCTCCTAAACACACAAACAACAGCACAATAATGATTACCGGTATCCTCCTCAAACTCTTATCGTGAAGGGGTTTGAGCCTCTGGGACTGCCAAGATGATCATTCAACTCAACACCATAAAAGAAAACAGAAAATAGTAGTTTCTGTTTTATACTTTGCTATGTTTGCTCAGAACAACAAAAATGCATCTAAAATGTGACTCATCAAGCGTATGTAGAAATGTAGAAAGTCTTTGGCGAGCTACTGGTAGCTCCTCTACTGTTTGGAGATCCTGGCTTTAAAGCAACACTGCATAACTTTTTCCTCGAGAGGACACAAGCGCCACTGCACCTTTGCATAAAAGACCATACTGATAAATGAGTTTGTTCTCCAAATCCTATGAGTGTGATATCTGAAAACACTCGGAGTGTAGGAGTATTTCTATAGTGCTGTGTATTGACCCAAAGAGCAGGCAAAAGAACTTGTATTCATCATCAAATCTTCTGTCTGTGGTGTTGCTTTAATATTACTTTCATACGCTAACCAACCACCCCAACAAGTGTTCTGACAAAACAAAGAACCAGGGCCACAAATACTGCAAAAACGTGGACAGACACATCAAAAAGTCTGAAAAACGGGCTGATTTAGCCTGGTAGCATTATTGCTTTAACTACTTATGTGTGTGACTTTGTGGGATTGATTAATGAGGCCTGGGTCATCTATTTTCACCTTTATCCCAAGGAGCCTTCACCCGAGCAGTCCATCCCGGGACAGCCTCTCATAGGAAATCATTTGTTCCCTCAGCGGAGAAGGTGGGCTGTGTGCACTGGACTGAGCCTAGTTATTCTGATGGGGGACTTGACTGTATTATTTGCTGCTGGGGGTGACTTTATAAGTTGTAGCATCGACTTCTCACACTTTGAAAAAAAGAAGATCTTACATTACATTACTAATATGTTTTATCAGTAATCCTCAGACTAAAATACAAACACAGACCTTCAACAGTAGACAATATTATTTCACTACTTTAGATTTGAGCCATAGCTTGTGTCTCAGCTGTGATCGGTTGAAGCTAGCATTATCATACTGATGCTAACTGCAGTGTTTTGCAGTAGTGCGGACTGTACAACTATATATACAAGTCTGAATTCTCCAGGTTAAGAGCTTTCTAATGGCATACAGCATGTCCATATAGACTCAGAGCAGTGTTTCTCGATTATTGTTTGTTGCGCCCCCCTTAGGAAGACGAAAACATTTCGCATTGTCACAGCTACAGAAAGTTTGGGGATGAGGGCAGATTAGTTTGCCCTGAGGTTCAAAGTAGTGGGAGTTTAACCTTGTACGTTTTGTGGGTAAGATGGTCTTTCCTCCCGGTGCTGCGTCTTTTAGCGGAACACAGCACCGGCTTCTTCCCTGGTCTTTCCTCGCGTCCCATCGTAGTCAAAGTGAAGCTAAGTGCTGCGTATCTTCGTCATATTTCCTCGTCTTAGCTTTAAGGAGACTTTTGTTGACCAAAAAGTGGAACATCTTTTGGACAGTCCAGCTTCTCCTTTCATGGATCTCGACTCTGGAACTCTCTGCCCACAGACCGAAAACTGCAGACTGACAGTACGGCTTTAATAGAGCTCTGAAATGGTGTTTGAAATCTACCCCAAGCTGCTCACATGAAACCTCTGTATGAAATGCTATTCCCTTTTTATATCATTGTTTTTTATATATTGTATTGTAATGTTTGTTTTGCATGTTCTAAAAGCCTCCTGTGGACAAGTATTGAAAATTAGCAGTTGTAAACAATGCATCTGGTCAGTCCAATGCTCTTGTTATGCCCATATCAAATAAATAAATAATAAAATAGTACAATTACAAATTCAAATTTTCCAACACACAAAATAATACATTAGCAACAATAACAACAAGTGGATTACGTAATACGCTTTGTTGCAGGCTCGCATAAAAATCCTTGTGCAACCATTTGTTTATTTCTGCTGCGTCTAAGCAAAGCCATCTCCTTGAGTGAACAATGTAAAAGATTAGAGGGAGACGTACCAGGGCCTCTTTGACGGCCTTGTCCGGGATAGTTATGCGAGGGAACGAGTACATGGCTCCTTGGACTGGATTACACCGGATCCCTGGCACCGTGTTCAAGATCTCCTCTGTCAGTTTGGCCTTCTCTGCCAAGGCACTTAGTGTGGCTGTGCGCTCCTGTCAGGGGGAACAAACAAATACATTATACTGTATAAAATTAGGAGAAGAGGAGCGCTTCTTGGACCTCTAAGGAGTATATGATTAAAAAACCAGAGGTGCTCTTTAGGGTAGGGAAAGTTATTCAAAAAACAGAAGTACCAAGCCACTCTGGTAAGTTAAAATGCCTTTATAGTTCATGGCATGTCTGTGGACCGTCATAGCCATTACTGTATCACCAAAGTGGCATCTTCAGTAAAGTAGGTCTTTTTCAATGACAAAGCGAGATATGATTTGGGGTTTTACATTATGCATCCTGCTTAATGCCAATTTAAAATGTCTTTCCTTTCTTTTCTTCTCTTCTGGAATCTTGACAACCAATGAATCACCTTCAAGCCTGCAGTGGTTTACATTATATGAATAGGGCTGGAAAGTCTCGCACCCGTTTCGGATACAAACAAACGACCACGTGCTCGAGGAGGCGGTTTTCGGCGTTTACGCGACACATGCTCCTTTTTTAGGTTTACCAAAGACCAATAAGCCAAGTGCACATTGCACCTGCGTATATGCGTTGGTCAATTGTGTAAAAAAAAATAAATAAAACTACTACCAAACAAACCACTCAGGACTGGTCTACGCTGTCACTTGATCACTTCACTCACGTTAATAAATACATAAAATAGAGGTGCCCAAAGCATATTAGCTTTACAAACTACAGCAGTATATTCATCGCTCCTCCATGGCAGTAATATAAAGACATTTAATTATGGCCCTATGGTATGTGCTGTAAATGCTGTATCTGCAGTAAATATCCCCGGGGCATCTCGGTTTGTTGCCGTAGGAGTCCTGGTGATAACATAACACAACATCTGGCTTCTCTTGGTCATATTGGAACTTGACGTGGCCGAGATCACAACTAGTTTTGACCGTTTACTCATTTTTTTAGTCCTAGAGATGACATTTGTCCACAATAACACTGAAAAAGCCATCAAAGCGTAGACAATTTTCTAAATCCACGTTATCAGTACTGCAACCGAGCACGGGGAGAACAGGACAAACCCACGTGTAGTTTTTGTTTGTAT
This sequence comes from Lesueurigobius sanzi, assembly GCA_900303255.1. Classification (NCBI taxonomy): domain Eukaryota; kingdom Metazoa; phylum Chordata; class Actinopteri; order Gobiiformes; family Gobiidae; genus Lesueurigobius; species Lesueurigobius sanzi. The sequence goes on along the minus strand of OMNZ01025076.1, from coordinate 13,561 downwards.
CCGCGGACCGAAATCTCGCAAATTCTCGCACTTTCACTTTCCAGCCCTATAGGCTTTAAATTAGGGCTTTTGTCATGATGTATGGGGACGGCATCATCATTTTTACATACCATTTAATGTTTACATACCCTTTTAATCTTTTGTCCTTTTTCATAGAATATGAATGATAACACAAAAATATGTTTTTCCACTCATGGTCAGTGGTTTATTGCCAAAGAACTGAGTTTAATCTTTTGAAATCATAATGAAACAGAAACTACTCAAAGTCCCTGATTTAGGATTCTCTGACAAAACGTCTCAATGTTTGTTTCAAAATGCACAGTGTGCAAACTTTTGATCAGGGACTTTTGGCTAGTTCTAGTTGAAAAGCGTAAACAAACAGGTTTTTGTATTTTATTTATTAATTTATTGTTTATTTGGTTGGAACAGAGCCTGTTTATGAACACACATGAGAACCATGCATGTAAACACACCACTCTGGATTGTAGCCTTGGGCTAATTTCCATCCGTTTCCCCACACTCGTACAAACAAACACATTCTCATTCATCCTGATCTATTGTATATGTTTTTTAGTGGTAGGGGAAGCCAAAGCACCCGGAGGAAACCTACGCAGACACAGAGTGAACATGCAAACTCTACACAGAAAGGCCCAGTCCTGGATCGAACCCGGGACCTTCTAGCTGTGAAGCACGAGTGCTAACCACTGTGTACCGTGCCGAAATGGCTTCACACAACCACTAACCATGAGTGAAATAAAGGTTTTTGTGTTTTCATTCATATTCCATGAAATACATAAGTTTACACACCCTGCCCGAATGTAAACCTTTGAGCACAACTGTAAGTGGTTTTGTTTAAGTGCCTTGATACGGAGCTGCTATTCCAGACCTGCAGAATTATAGACCACTTCCTGTCATGATTGACTGTGCGAGCAGTGGAGCGCTGCAGCCTCTTTAATATGCAAGACGCCAATAAAGAAATGAGACATGGATGTTCAAAACGAGGCAACTAAAGATTAGGGCTGGTACCGCTAAACGATACCAGTATGGTATAAAAAAAATGGTACGACTGGTAAAAATGTTGGCACTGAGAACTCGTAACAATAAATATTTTTCTTTAGATACAGAGCTTTGATAACTGGTGGGTCCTGAGACGGCAATAAAGAAAGCTACTTGGTTAATTTAACTCAAATAAATGATAAACAAACAAAAAAACATTGTTGTTCTGTTATGATTCTAGATGACAAATGATTTAGTATAGACCTATAGAATAAAGTATTGTTCAAGTACAGGTATCACAAGTAAATACTAGTATCGAAATGGAAATTGAACGGTTCCAGCCCTACAAGAGTGACACTACATTGTCTGAGCTTTACTTGATATCAGATGCCCTTCCTTTCATCATCATTTCTAAATGGACCTGCACAAAGAATGGCTGGATTTAACACCGAGATTTTCCAAGTTTGCTGATTTTGTTGCTCTTAATCTGGGGCTGAATAAAATGAAAACAGAATTCTTTCAGCAATCCACTCGAAATTTCAGAACAACCAGTCATCTGAACAAGTTTTTTTGTTTTTTTCATCACTCATCTGCAGTCTCCATCTGCCGGCAATTTTGCTCATCTAATGTTGGCAAACACAAAGAACAGACTGAATTGTAACCGTCATAATCATGTGCAAAATAAAAAAGCAGATTGTAAAAATAAAATGAAAAATATAATAAAATGAGCAAAAGAGAGACAAAAATAAAAGGGAGAAGAAAGGCCACCTTGATGAAGCTGTTGTAGGAGGGCTCTCCGGCCTGTGGGGGGTTGACCACGAGGTCCATGAGTGCCTGCCCTGGGACCGGAGCGCACAGGCGGACAGACACCAGTTTGGTCAGCTGGAACTTCACGTCGTCGTCCATGTTTATCACCTCCATGTAGCCTCCACGGAAACCACATCTGAGGAAGGACAAAACCGTGTGAGGAGGCAGCGATCGTGTAGATGTGCAAACAAACAATCAAAAGTGAACTGCAGGGGTTTAAAGCAGGGTTTAAGTGGTCCAAAAGTGGTTTGCCGAATCATTTTTAGTGGGTCTCCTTTCTAGGGGAGCTTTTATAATACTGTATGTAGCTGCTAAACATTCCTGCGCCTGTTAAAATGAGTTACTTTGATCATAATTTTAGTTTTAAATTGAAAAAAATAAACCTCTGATGAGAAAATGTGCCAACAATTGATGCCGATTTTGAGTGGATTAGGGCCTTCTTAAAACAAGATTGCCAATGGAACAAGCACATTTTCTTTTGAATTCATCTTGATTTTGTCTCAGCGCAAGTGTTGCTTTTCTTATTTTGAGTGCGCAAGTTAATTTCTCTTATTCTAAGCAGAAATAATGCTAGTTCCCATCTTTTTTCAAGATATTCCAAACCAAACAGGCCACTCATCTAATGAATACATTGTTTTCCCGCATGTATAGGATTATTTAATGTGTATTCAACAATAATATGTAGGAAAATACAGCATTTTACATGATTTACTTGTATATACTAAATTTTGGGTTGCACTTAACATTATAGATTGATGGTGGGTCCCGACGCCATAATAGTTCCTTTTTCAAACTAATTTCTCCAGATGAAATGTCAATGATTACCTCCAAAGCAACTTATTAGAACCACATTATAAATAGTCTTTGTGTTGGAGATGATTGTGATGGCAATGTCAACACAAAAAATATTTAATAATACTCAGTTTAAATTGTTTATGTCTCTTCTATAATGGTTTTGGAAATTAGGAAATGTTGTATAGAGTTGAACACTTACATTTACCAAACTTCTACTGTGAAACAAAAGACTTACTCTCCCATGTAGCACTTGGAGGTGGAGTGGAAAGAGGCCAGTTCTACGGTTTCTGAATACTCTGGTCCCATCTCAAACAGCACCTTCTTGAACGAGTGGAACTTGCAGCCCTCTGCGTAGACGTTATCCTGGTACACCTGGGACGGGTTTGAGACGCGGTGAGTTTAAAGGCAAAAACACAATCGGAATAAAAAGGAGTAAGAATGCAAGGACAAGACCTCATCTGCCATCAGGAAGAGGCGCTCCTTGGCAGCAAATCGAATGACATCCTCAATGCACTCTCTGCTCTGAACCTGGCCTGTAAGAAAACAGAGAAGGGTGAGAAACATGGAAAGTAGATGGAATGCTCTGGTGCCATCTAGTGTTTGCTTGGAGTACTTTGCATAAAGTTTGATGACGATGCATTGCTGTTCAAAAAAAGAGAAAGGAGATGCAAAGCATGTAACAAAGCAAATTGAAAGAGTAAAATTGGAGACCATAAGACAATGGAGTATTACAAGAAGTATTTCAATTTAATCCTAAAGACAGATGCCAAAGTACACAATATAAGAAAACAAATGAACAGAAACGCTAAGTCAGTGCAACTTTTTCGCTATAGATGCAAATGAAAAACAGCAACTATCAATTTACTGTTATTTCACTTATTTGTGTATTGTTTGGCAGAATTCTTTCTCAGTAATAGGTTGGATTCACGTTGGAGCAGGTGCCAATACAAATCTATGCAAGAGAAATAGTTTTTTGAAAGAAATGTCCAGAAATAAAATTGACAAATGTTGTACTTGATCAGTATTTGATTGGATTCACAAAACTTACAACAAAATACATTCTTACGGCTGTTCTACCGGCCAACATCATGCTCGTGTTTTGGAATATTGTCACCACTTTTGGACACCTTTATGAGAAAATAATATATATATATATAAGATAAGATAATATAGATATAGTTCACATATGCCGACAGAGAAGACATTGAACTTTGCAACAGTTTTTGCTTGGCCCAGAGAATTTAGCAATAAACTAAAACTAGAAACCAGCATTTTGACAGTTACCAAGTTAGTTTTTCAGCTCCATCCCTCCTAATTTTAAACTATATGCTCTTTAGAATCTTGTGATGTCACTTGAACGCAACCTTCTACAGCTCTTTCCATTACTACCATAGATTCCTAATTTCTCTCACTACGCATTGTCTATATTTCGATGAGAATACAGGCTGAACCCATGAGTACCAGTGGGGTTTCCTGGGTTGATGATGCAGAGGGCTCGGGGGTGGCAGTGTTGCCGGGCCTCGTTCACGGCCCGCTGCAGCTCATTGATGTCCATGCTCCAGCAGTTGTCCTCGTTCAGGAAGTAGTTGATCTGCACGGCGCCCAGCTCCACCAGGGCGGCGGAGTACAGCGGGTACTGGGGTATGGAGATCATCACTCCCGTGCGGTCCATGCCCTGGCCGCACACCAGCAGCTTCAGCATGGTCTGATGGGAGAAACGTGTGCGTTAAGGCAAAAGCAACAACCAAGGAGGTTTATCAAGGCGGGACACAGCAGGGGAAAAAGTGATTAAACAACAAACATACAGAACTGGAAAAAATTAAGAGACCACTGCAAAATGATCAGTTTTTCTGATTTGACCATTTATAGGTAACATTTTAGTTTCATTCTTTGAACTACTGCCAACTATTGTGCTTATGTTGGACTTCAACCGACACGAGAATGGAATGGCTGTTAAACATGTACAGTAGAGATGCTGATTTCAGAAAAAGTTGAAATGGTCTCTTAATTTTTCCAGAGCTGTACATGTGAGAAAGAAATGTATTTGAAGTTTTCCATCATTTCAGGTTTTCATGTACTTTTTAAATGTCAGTTTTTATTTTGTTGATATATTAGTTGCAAAGATCTGTTCAGAGGGGATTTGGGATATTTTGGTTAGTTTTTTTGAATGAACTAGTTATTATTGAATAAATCTGTACAATTTTAAATGAGTTGTTTTTAGGGTTCAAACCCCAAGAAATCAGGCTCGGAACCAAATATCGAAAAGGACCTCTGAACAAACATTAAAAATGTTGCTAAATACTAGACTGGGCAGGTTGGAATCTCTAGGTCAGGGATGCCCAAAGTTTTTTTGATGGAGGGCCAAAATACAGGTGCTTGTCAAAAAATTTGAATATCATGAAAAAAGCAGTCTTCCCCATGATTGTGTAGCTACAAAACTAGACTGAGACCATTTAAAGGCCTTTGAGGTGTTTTGAGTAAATTATCTGATTAGAGTGTGGCACCACCAGGCCAATCTTATATCTTCAATATTGAACCTTTTTCACAATATTCTAATTTTCTGAGATACTGATTTGGGATTTTCATTGGTTAATTAAAAACAATAAACACTTGAAATATATCAGTCTGAGTGGAATGAATGTATACATTATGAAATTTCACTTTTTGAATGGAATTACAGAAATAAATCAACTTTTTCATGATATTCTAATTTTTTTAACGAGGACCTGTAGGTGATGAAGGGTCAAAATCAGGGCAAAGGGCCAAACGCATATACGGTTAAATATCCTTCAATTACTGTGCTACCGAGTAAGACATGATGTTTTGGTGTACTTAGGTACTATTGAGAATCTATTCAGTAAATACTTCTTAGAACTTTGGGCACCCCTGCTCTAGGTGCTACTAAAGTGTTGTCGCCACAATGTGAGAAAAATGTGTTTTGAGAAAATGGAGAAACATAATGGGTGCAATAATGACACTCCTTATTGTAAAAATAAGGCAATTAATTTGTTCTCATGAGAATTCATATATGTACAGAGAGCAAAGTGGCCCAAAATCTGAAGACAGAACAAAAACAGTGTTGCCTGCAGTGTCTCCCCCTTGACTGTGCTCTTTCTTTGGAGGAATGAATAGCAATAATGTAATAAATACATATAAACTAATTTCTGTTTTGACAATATGCACCAATGCAACCTGGTACAGAGCAGCTCTCCCATCTTAGGTTACTAATGTATACTGTGAACTAAAGTAGATTCAATAATACTCAAACTCAACTTAGACTCAGCATAACACTTTTTTCCCCCTAATGGTGGCAAGTTCAAGCTGCACATTTTAAACTATTTGATTGTGAGATTGAAAAACACTAAAATGCTCCAAGTATTTGAGTACTTAAAAAAACTCTCAAACCAGCTCAAGAAGAATATACTGCATCACACTCATATAAAGTGCCTATGGAGTGATGTGTTGAATAATGAGAGGTGTGTACCACGATGCCGTCGCTGGCCCCGGTGGTGAGGTAAATGTTCTCGGGGTCGCAGGGCACACCGCAGTCCCGCCGCTCGATGTAGTTGGCCACGTCCTGGCGCACCGAGTCGATGCCCTGACTGGGACTGTAGGCACCTGCGGCCGGACACGGAAACGCAGACAAACGTGTGATTTTCAATGTGACACAGACACAGAGTGCACTAGCGACGACTGAAGAGACCAACTAACCCAGACTAGAGCCTCCGCAGGACTGAAGGATGCGGCGAGCGCGGTTCTTAGCGTCCTCTGGGAATGTGTTGTCGTTGAGGAGTTCGGGATATGAGCAAAGAGCCAAGACCTAAACACAAAGTAAAAAAAGAGATTTGAAAGTTAAACAATAGACATTTGGTTTGAAAAGTAGCTGAAGAGGTTTGGATTTTGTCGTAAGTTTTGAGTTTTTGGTACATACAGTATATTCCCAATTGTATTCTAGTTGGTCACACTTTAGTAAGATCTTGACCTTGTTAGTCCGAGTCCATGCATTGTTTTGACTGCTGTGCAGAAGGAACCTACACCTGTTTGAAGCATGTTCAACCCATAACCTGTAGGTGGTATTTTTAGATGTAAAGCATACAGACGGTCTGACCTGTCGGAAGAAGGTGATTGGCTGCTGGCCCATAGCGTGCGCGTCACCAATGTTAGCCTTGATGACCTCAGCAAAGGGCTTCTCTATACCCTGCAGACAGAGACAGGACATAATGCATGTGGTTAGACAAACTGGCATTGGTATTCGATGTTCACTTAGTTGTACAACAGACATATAGGTTTTTATGCACAAATGGCTAGTGTTTATGAGGGGGGGAAACGAACGCTAAACCCAAAAAAACAATTAAAAACACTGAAAACAGATCTGGTAAAAAAGACAAAGTATTGTTTTATTTTGTATATTGTGCAAAAACATATTCAGATACATTTCATTCATTCATGATTTGAATTTGAGAGCTTGTAACCTCCACTTTTGGATTAATGGCGGTCAAGGTCATGTGTGGTTGACGGAAGAGTTAAAAAGGCCCCTCATTACGCCGAATCGGGCCAGAACAAAAAACATGCCGACTAAATGTTTGCGCTTTTCGGGGTTGTGGCCTCAGCAGCTGCCGAGCACACAGCGGGCAGGACTTTGCACAGACCTCTTGCTCGGATGGACTGAACAAACCGGGTTATCTAAACACATTTCAACCTGCACTTGAGGCAGGGGGCAACTGAAATACACTTTCATATGAGAACATTCAGCAGGATCGTGTCCTCGGATTTGGAATTATTATGGCAGCAATATGTGTGCGCCTGATCGTTCACCAACAACACACTGGAACTGAGGGGACTCCAAAGATTTTAAGACACACGATATTCACCGCTTACATCGAACATTAATGAGAAATTATGAACCAAAACATATGAACAGTGGTGGAAGAAGTACTCAATATTCTTACGTAAGTAAAACTGCAGAAACAGGGCCAAGAATTAAGTAAAAGTATCAGAAAATACTGAAGTACAAGTATACACTGTAAACTGTACTTAGTAACTAGTAAATAGCATTATTAAATTGTATATACTCGGTCTAAATCAGGACTAAATCAGGTCTAAACAAGGCCTAAAACAGGTCTAAACCAGGACTAAAGCAGGACTAAACCAGGTGTAAAGCAGGTCTAAATAGAGGACTAAACCAGATCTTACAGAGTAAACCACTAACCTGGGTCTAAATGAGGACTAAATCAGGTCTAAACAGGACTAGACCCGGTCTAAACTGGGACTAAATGCAGTGGGGTAGAAAGTACAGATACAGGCTCTGAAATGTAGTGAAGTAAAAGCAAAAAGTATTCATCATAAAATGTACTTGCTCTTAAGTAAAGTAAAAGTACCTTTAATTTGTACTTTTTGCTTGTACTTGTTACTTTGTTACATTCCACCACCTCATATGAGAAATTTACCCAAAGAAACGTTTAACGACAATTACTATAGTTTCTGCGTCTTTCAATAACACGACAAGTGGGATTTATGGTCAAATAACAATTATTTTGATTAATGTGGCCATTCGTTTTACAAATAATCAAATAACTTTTTACCCACACGTTTAACTATGTGAAGCTAAAGCGATGCTCGAGGACAAACTCAAAGTCTACATCTACAGACAAAATAGGTTTTTCCATCAAAACCGCTACATTTACACTTTTCCAGTGTCATTTTGATGTAAAATTAGTGACAAAACCTCTTCCCTCAGCACATGACTAGGGCTGGGAGATATGATGATAAAACTTAAATCATGATCTGGTTTCCATGACGATCTGCTTTTTTAGTGACATCGTCATATCATGATTCAGTTTTCATGTTTAACGCAGCTCTGAGCTCAAATACTGACTCCACTCACTGTTTCTACTGTCAGGATTAAACCAGAACTAAACCAGGAGAAAACTAGGTCTAAACCAGGTCTAAAATCTGACAATATCACGGATTGAGTCTGGAAAAAACCTGGACTAAACCAAGAAGTAAACCGGACTAAGGCAGAGACTGAAATCAAGGTCTAAACCAGGACCAAACAAAAAAGGACTAAATGATTACCCAGGACTAAACCAAAGGAAACTGGGCCTAAATCAGGTCTAAACCAGGACTAAACCAAGATAAGATAAGATAATATAAGATAAAATAGTTCTTTATTGATCTCACAAGAGGTAAAAGAGGGAAGCATGTCAAAACTGAAACTAGGACTAAAACAGGCCTAAACCCCAGAAGAAGCAGACGGCTTTAGTCGCCTTTAGAAGAAAATTTACACATGAATCGTGATAAAATTGAAATCAAATCAAACTAAAGAAAAGCGTGATAAGACTTTTTGGTCATATTGCCCAGCCCTACACATGACATGAACTATTCCAGATAACAACAACAAATATTTCAACAATCAATGAGCAAATTAATTAGTCCATTTCATTGTTTTCAGATCATATTTCTATTACAAATTAAAAAACATAAATTGGTAGTAATCATCAAAAGCAACTAAATATTCTTGTGTTTTTAATTTTAAGAGACTGTATTAAAACTACATAACACTGCCGCTTCGGTCAGCCTGCCCCAGGACAGCTGTGGCTATAACTGTAGCTTATGATTCCAGAGTATGAAGTGAATGAATAATATTGTATGTAATGTAAAGCATCTATGAATGTCTCGAAAAAGGATATATAAAACCAAAGCATTCATCATGGTTTAGGGTTACGCCTGTTGCCACTTGGACAGCTGTACATACACTGTCATACATGACAGAGAAATGGGATTTCACAGGCGTAATGAAACATTATCTCTCTAATTCCTCACTCCATAAAACTGTCAACATGTACGACGAGGAGCCCCTGTTAACCAGGGATTAAGAGCAAGCGTGAAATACCAGAACAATGAATTGCTGGGTGGGTGCAACCTGGTGATTTTGGCTTTCCGAATAATCACAGAGATCAGATTGGCTGCAGTGGGGGGTAATATCATTCCCACACATTTGAAAGAGAGTATGGTGGTATAGGTGGTCTTCAAACCATTTAATCCAGTATTCATTTTGAGACTTAGATTTAGACAAACTTTGTTGATCCACAAGGGAAGTTGCTGTGTTACTGTAACTTAAATGTTAATCTTAGAAACAAAACATAAAGATTTGGGAATAGAATAATTAGTAGAAAGATATTTTGGAGTCAAAATTTAACATTGTACTGATATTTTATCTTATCAATCCACATTTTTGGACAGTAGTTAATGTTATGTGTTTGTGCTCAGATATGAAGCACATGAATTGTAATTTCCAATCCAAATGTCTTGCTTAGCTTGTTTTTTAGACTAATGGTGGCGAAAATTAGACCATGGGGGGCCGCCATAGTCTCCGTTATTAATGGGAAACACTGACATTTGTTGATATGCTAAATATATATTTTTTAAAGAATGAACCAAAAGCTGCAAATGCTACAAGATAAAAGTTACAGTGTAATCTTTCAAACAAGTCATTTCCTGTTTTGTGCAACACATTAACACCAAACACCTCCTGTTTACCTGAAGAATAGCAACAAAAGTCACGCAAGACTGGAAAGAACAGAATAAGTAATCTTCTGTGCAATTATGACACAAGTGTACACTGCGTCTGCAAACATTACAGGAAACATTGTTAAAACCAAATCTTATCTCGTCTTCACTTGAAACCTTGTGGCAAAGAAACCTTCAAAGTTTGAGCATGTCAGAACCACTTGCGGCTTTTGTTTTACTCAAATAAGAGGAAGTAGGGGACCGCGAATAATGCCCCCTCATCTAAAATAGATGTACTGTTACCCAAGCCAAAAAATATTAGGTTTCTGCAATTGACTCTCTGAGGACATGTTATTCAAGAACGATTATCTCACAGTGGGGAAACAGAAAGGCTGCCAACATACATGCAAAAGAGTACAGATGCCAAAAAGCAGCGTGACTGGGCAGAAAGCTACAACCTCGCAACAGCGCGGCGCTCAAATCAAAGCAGCATGTTTATTCGGCTTGTGTTGCAGGAGATGGTCTATTTGTATTGGTTGCTGAAGCAGAGGCGTCCCCTGGTCTGAGCCAATAAGTTTATACAGAGAGAAGAACGCCTCCGGGGTCAAAGAACAGCACTGAAGAAATGAGATGTGCTCCGTCTCTGCTGCCTGTGTTCTGTGTCTTGGCCTGTTTTAGGCTCGTAAAATGTCAAAGAACGCAGCTATTGTTCAACATTGGTGGCATTGAGATGTAGAAGGCAGTCAGTCAACAAAACTGCACACAAGAAGCAAAAGGTAAAGCTGGGAATAATAGAATTAAAAGGTCAAAAGATTTACAGTAATAGGCTAAAGTCTTTCATTCATGATTGAGCTAAAAGACAGAATAACAAATGTGTTGGGGAATAATAGAATACACTTTTCCCCAGTGGTGGAAAGTAACAAGGTAAAAAGTACAAATTTTAGGTACTTTTACTTTACTTAAGTACATTTCGTAATGAATACTTTTTACTTTTACTTCACTACATTTTAGATCCTGTATCTGTACTTTCTACTCCACTACATTTTTTTTTTTTTAATTGGGTTAAAAGTAAATGTATTTTATTGTCAAAGTGACCTCTCTGAACTGGTTTAGTCCCAGTTTAGACTTGGTTTAGTGGTTTACTCGTTTAGACCTAGTTTAGTCCTGGTTTAGTCCTGGTTTAGTCCTGGTTTAGTCCTGGTTTAGTCCTGGTTAAGTCCTGGTTTAGACCTAGTTTAGACCTAGTTTAGACCTAGATTAGACCTAGATTAGTCCTGGTTAAATCCTGGTTTAGACCTAGTTTAGACCTAGATTAGTCATGGTTTAGTCCTGGTTTAGACCTAGTTTAGTCCTGGTTTAGTCCTGGTTTAGTCCTGGTTTAGTCCTGGTTAAGTCCTGGTTTAGACCTAGTTTAGACCTAGTTTAGACCTAGTTTAGTCCTGGATTAGTCCTAGATTAGTCCTGGTTTAGTCCTGGTTAAGTCCTGGTTTAGACCTAGTTTAGACCTAGATTAGACCTAGATTAGTCCTGGTTAAATCCTGGTTTAGACCTAGTTTAGACCTAGATTAGTCATGGTTTAGTCCTGGTTTAGACCTAGTTTAATCCTGGTTTAGTCCTGATTTAGACCCGGTTTAGACACCTGGTTTATTCCTGGTTTTATCCTGGTTTGATTGACATTGCACATAAAATACTTTTACTTTTTACTTATAAAGTACATTTTACAGCAGATACTTTTATACTTTTACTTAAGAAGAAATGTAATCTGATACTTCTACTTTAGTAAATTCTTGGTCCTGTATCTGCGCTTTTACTTGAGTAAGAATATTGAGAACTTCTTCCACAACATGCCACGGTAAAATGACTTTAGTCAAGTTGTTAACTCAATAATACAGGTGTTCGCCATCATCGGTTTAACTGATCAAACACCAACGATTAAGTGTTAAGCTGCATAGAAGACAGAAAACGGACTACCATGTTAGATATAACCGATGTAAAAGGAAATTAACATCACATTTTTCACCTTCTTCCTAAAATACTCAAGTCTATAATTTGTCTAGAGTTAATCATTCCACTTTACGGATTATGATTCTTTATTATTTCTGTAAAAAGCTCTTGCACAATAAGTTTGATAAGACAACCAATAAATAATAAAATGTACATCCCTTCTCAACAAATATTACAGACAATACACCTCAAAACCATCACGTTATTTTTTGAACATTACACATCTCTCATTCATGTCATTGCGTCTATTTTTTGGCTTTGTGTAACTTGCCAAACCCAATAAGTTCCCATTTGTGGGACACCATCCAAGTGCGAGTGGTGAATCTGAGCCAGGCTTGTGCCCCGTGACCATAGCAACTGTTGAAGCTTTAGAAAGCATTTGAAAAGGCTCCACTCTCCGCCCCCATCCCATCTACGGCCGGCTCATTACAACAAAGAAAGAGCGTGCTAACAAACGGGGCAACTTCATGCTGTCTGTTGGTTCCAGAGTTAAGAAATTTTGATTATATGTCGCGAGGATAATGCTGTACAGTAGACACAAAGTGAGTCCTAAACCAACAGAGGAACTTGATCCGCATTTTAAAAAAGGGCATTGTCTGCTACGTTTGATTCACAGGAGCAGCCACAGTGACCTGTTTCTCAAAGTAATCCTACACCTGCTTCACCGCAAACTACAAAACTCCCATTGAAAGGGAAAACAGTGAGAAAGATTTGATTCATCTGGGAACAAAGTGTAATGGAGAAAAAGGGACAGTACTGCGCAATTAGACCGTTCCCTCAACCTTGAAAATAAGTGGGGTGAATTAGGGCCGATGGGAAATACAGAAGACTAAAAGTTTGGCTTCCAAGTGCTCCAAGAATCTCTAGGCTCGCTATTTTGCAGACTACATACAGCAGGTAGGATTTGTCACAGGCACTGGAAGTAAAATAAACATGAGATGTACTATGTATTTGCTTATTTGCAAATTAAGTAGAGAGGCTGCAAGACCAGTTTTCTCTTCACAATAATGCATTGTACTTGATTTCTTTGGCGAGTATGAATTTATGTACCGTATTTTCCGGACTATAAGTCGCACTTTTTCTCATAGTTTGGCTGGTCCTGCGACTTATACTCAGGTGCGACTTACTGTATATATGAATTAATATGTTACGTTAGCATACCAGACACCTATTCAGTTCGTTGTTTATGCTTCGTGTAGGTGAATAACCATCAATGTGTTACGTTAGCATACTGTACACTAATTCAGTTCTTTGTTTATGCTTCGTGTAGCTGAATAACCATCAATGTGTTACGTTAGCATACTGTACACTAATTCAGTTCTTTGTTTATGCTTCGTGTAGCTGAATAACCATCAATGTCTTACGTTTGCATACCATACACCTATTGAGCCTGTTGTTCTCTATTCTCTTGTTATTATTATAACTCGCCTTTCAAGATGAAATGTCTGTT